>SNQJ01S0069277.1:31295-51338 GCA_010110895.2 Picea sitchensis
AAAGGGACTTCAAGTCTTCATAGGGAAATGGAAAAAGGCCCTTTGTGTAAGATTGCATAAGGTGAGGAAAATATTTCTATAACAGATTCCCCCTAATGTGTGAGGTCAGAGGAGTATCTGCGATGGCCGAAATAGATTATAAAAACCTAGAAGTGGAGTAATGGGGACCTAGCTAGAAGAACTAGTTTCTCATTACAATCTGTACTGAATTTGCATACATGGATGCCAATTTGAATTACATTGCAGATCCATGTGAAAATATACCAAACAATTGTCCATGCCCATGAATTGGCAATACAAAGGTGGCTACATGCCAAAGGTTGTCATAGTCATGAACAAGGCCCAGTAAAACCAATCTCAAAATCAATTTGAAGATATATGTATACAATGGAGTACAAGTTGATCTCCCATGATCATTGAAGTCACATAGGTATTGGTCCAATGAAAGGTAGCAACAACTCAAGAAAGTTGCAACTATAAATGGATGTCTTCAAGTCTTCTACACGATCCACCAAAGGTGAAAGTCTACATCACGTGAATAAAGGAGTTGAGTTCGAACACATTGAGACTTCGTTTGATTATCGGTCATTGAGGTATACTGTTAACAAACATGAGACAACCTACCGATGATGAAATTAGGTATCAAGGCACCAAGTAAATTCTTACAAGTGTGAATAAAGGAGTCAGGGTCGAACACTTGAAGAATCCATTGATCAGGAGACATTGATGTATTCCCAACTGTCGATGGCGAGAGCACCTGCCACTAATAACTGCAAGCCTCTAGGTACTCATAGGAATCTAGGCCTTGTTTCCAGAATATATAAGATAAAGTCGATGGAAGGAGACCCGCTGAAAGGAGAGCATTAAGTCATCTCTCATAATTCATCATGAGGTACAAAGAAAGAGCTTGATTATTTGGAGGAAATCGGATGAAGAACATGTTCACGAACCAACGACCCTGTGCGTCTTTTGTGTTTTCCAAGTGCAAGTCGTACACGAAAAAGACCCTCTCAATAGCATCCAATGAGGAAAATTGTTGACAAAGGTGAGGAAACCACCAATAGGGATAATGGTGTCTAAGACACTGCACAAATCCCAATGTGTGAATAGATGTCTTTTCATCGAACACAAGGGAAACAACCCAGTCAATAATGTCTACTGTTGGGTTCAAGGTTACCTACCAATGAAGAAAGTAGGACAAGGGTGCACAATATAACTACAATTTCATGTGATTTTGAGAAAAACTAAGGGTATGGCCGACATGAAAATTAAAGAGTTCTGAGGAATGGCCGACATAGGTTGATAGAAATCCTTTGAACAAGAGCATGAGACATATGGAAGACTTTGGCAGCATAGACTTAATGATGAAATTGTGAGATGTAGGAGGCATCAATCAAACTCTCCATAGGGACTGGAAGAGTAACCGGTCAGAGGAGAAAACTCTATATAACGAGCTTAGCTTCCTAAGGTCATGTTAAACCTAAAATTATGATGACAAGTGGACTCAAAAAAATTTGTGCTCAGTTCAAAGGAGACACGATTGCTACCAATATAAGATAATACTCCCTTCTCACCAATATTTTTTTGTTTTTTCATAGTCAAATGAATGTTATGTTATATAGGAGGAAATGAGTGTTGCGAGTAAGAAAAACTAGTTCCAGCAGTGGAACATACCTATGATCAATGCAAGGAGGTGCATGCGGGAGATGCACACTCGGGGGAATGTTCCCTCCTGGATATGGGGTATCAAGTTGCGAAGGATATAAACAAGGCTCTGCTTGGTTGAGGATGCAAAACTATTGAGGCAAATGGTTTATAATGCAAAGAGAGAACCGACAATAGGCTCAATACTACAAGCAAGGGCATGAGATGCAATCACAACTTAATGCCAAAAGATGTCCTTTTTCATAATCTTAGTCTACTTGGTTTGAAAAAGGGATAAACTTGCACCAAATAGAAGTCCTTTCAAATCGAATTTATGAGTGTGAAAGAGACAAGTTCACTCGACAATCTTTTCGCTTTTTGAAGATGAGTCGAAAAATAGCTTAAATCAAACTCATTTGGGAGTCCTCTAGGTATAGGTTAGCATGTTTATGAGTGAGAAATGAAGTTCATCATAAATTCATGTATTAGCTATAAGGGAGTCTCAATCCTACGAAAAAAATCTTTGCATGGGCGCCAAATAAAGTAGAGGATCTAACCAGGGTACCCATGTTTGGTAAGTCTCAACCATTTGATAACGACACTTCTAGTACCAGATAGAAAGTTTTGTGTCGCTATAAAATGGGTTCATAGATAAGGCATATGAGTGACATTCATAGGACAATGTAAGTGTGCATGATGGAATGGATACCTATCTTATATGCTAGGTAGTGAAAATACCTATCCAAAGTTACGAACGGGTGACATAACGTTGAAAACTGCCAGAATCCCTAGATAAAACTACAAAACCAACTCAATCCATTGTTGTATTAGTCCATTAGGTGAAAATATTTTTTGAAACTATGCAAAGTGGGTAAAAATTTGCTATAAATAGTAAAAAAACCAAATTTACTATACCATTTGTATTTTTTACCCAAATAGTGGATTTTGGACCAAATTACCTCCGAACTTCAACTAGTGATTGTGGGAGCTACGAGTGACAGAATTGACGACCGTCTGGACCAGGTAATTCCTCTTCCCCTCCTCTTTCTTTTTAGTGGATTATATTTTGTATTTAGGTTTCAATTTCTAATTTATTTAGGGTGCAAATTAGAAGTTTATGTGTATGCGGTATACCGTTCATCGAGTCGCGTATACGCGTGAGTATACGCAGTTCTCTAAAAGACAACCAACATATACTCATCCCTATATGCAACTATGAACACTGGAGCCTGCGTATATGTCTGTAAACAATGCTTTTTTATAGATTGCTAACTCAAAAAAGGAGGTAGATGTTGTTATGGAAAGATATCCAAGGGACCAAATGGCCTTGAAAATATGCGGGTTGTATAAGTTTTGTGCTCTCAAAGGGATGAGGGCCCAAGTGATATTTCTACATTTTCTCGTGGATTACTGGGATCCATATAGTGAGAGATTCAACCTTGATGGGAAACCATTAAGGATTGAAGTTGAGGACATTTATTTCTTGACAGGGTTGTCACGTTGGGGTGAGGTGGTCAACCTCAAATCCCAAGGAGATGGGATCGGTATGAATATAGAAGAATACATAACCGCTCATTTCATTACAGGGACCGAGAAGGTAGGGATACAACTCCCCATCTGAGCGATAAACAATCTAAGCCTCAAGATTGTTGTCCTCATTTTGACAAAAATCATAGGATCAACCTCGTTGCACCAAGCATCGAGGCCTCTTATGTTCTACTCCATAGAGTGCTCGAGACCCATGGTGTATGACTGGTGCACCTCACTACTGGCTAACATGAAGATCCAATTGACAGAATGCAAACAAGTTGGTAAGAGGAACTTCGGGTTCGCTTCCATATTATGTATTTTTTTCTTCAAGCGGGTTCTAGGTTTGGGACCTAGAGTTGATATCATTCCGCGTGGACCTCATGATCCAGCCATAGCATGATGGACTGAGGTGATGAGATGGTAGGGGGGAGGTAGGGTTCCCACACCCTACAATGATGATTTCTTCTACTGGTGGAGACGACAGGTCATATCTTTGGATGACTACCCTTACATAGGGGATGGCTTCAAAGGGGACCCTGACATGCCATTACCACCAGGGACTTCCTACGGGGACATAGGTATGTCAAAGTCTTTTAAATATTTCATTTTTTTGTATTTTTGTATAGGGAAAAACAAAAATATTTTTGGATGATGTTTAAGTACTAATTAAACATGTATGTGACACATACGTAGGTCCACGATGGATGAAAGAGATTCCATGACATCGTCAGAGGCACCGGGGATATGAGGCGGTGGGAAGAGAAGTAGAGAGAGTCCTTCAAAATGTGCAGGGAAACCTATCTCGTTTGACACAAAATATTCTAATGGTTCGGGTGGAGGATCTGTCGGAGTCTATTCAATGACAAGTGGTAGGCATGCCCCTTGCATGGGTGTGACTCTTTCGGTGTCTCGCAAACACCGTAGTTTTCTATCATGACACTCATTTGGTGCCACATGCGTAGATTTCATGACTTTTGTATTATCAACTGTATATGTGTATTGAGGGTGTTAGCCCCAATTTTGTACTATAAACACCATATTTTTTGAAATATATATAAAAACATGGTTCTTCTGCTTTACTTTTGTTATAATGTGTACATTGATGAGAACGTTTTCTTTTCTTTAGTTATGTGAAAAATGCCAATCTAAAATGAAATTAGCATATGCATCAGATACATCATTAGAACTCCTAGGTATGTGATGATAAGTAATAAAATCAAAATTTCATTCTAAAAGTCATACCCGTAGAAATCGTCGGAGTAACATAGAGTCACGCACACAGTAAATTCCATTCAACTGATATACTACTAAATAGTAATCTAGGTGAACCTATAGAGAGTGAATACCATGTGAAATGGCATCACATAGAAGTTCTATAACGACGTTATATTCGGCCATATTATTCATGGATGTCCCTGGGCATACGCCACCTGAAGACACGAGTAGAATCTCAGGTGAATACAACCCAAGTCGCGAAAGCCAAGTTCCATGTATGACGAATGGCTCTGTTTGTGATTGCTAAGTAGACCGAAGACTTCGTTGACATCTTCCAACCAAGGGAAAACTTGATAAGCAAGTTGAAGATGAAAAAATAAATGGAAAAGATATATACACTAAATTACATTAGTATACAAAGAGTTACACCCAAGCATGGGGCTCAAGTGTAATATATTTTCAAGTAGAGACCATTCTTCGGCTCAACCAACATGTTCCCTTCATAATATTCTAATTCACAGGATCCTTTTTCTAAGACACGTCGCATGATATAGGGACCATGCCACATGGGTTTGAACTTGCATGCTCCCAGTGGTTCTTTGGCTTGATCATATAAAAGGACCAAGTCACCCTCAGCGTACAACCGAGGATAGACAGACTTATCGTATTGGACCTTGACACATCTTTTATTCACTTCGATAGTCATAGAGGCATCTCAATGTTTCTCTTCAAGACTCTCTAGGTGAACGAGGCGTCGTTCGATATCGGAAGTGTCAGGTAGTAGTGCAACTCCCAATCTAAGACAAGGGATTTCACATTCAATACATAAGATTGGATCCACACTGTGTACTAACTGGAAAGGACAGAAACTGGTGGCAGTCTTGACCAAGGTTTGGTATGCCCAAAGTGCAGGATATAGCATGATATGACAGTCAGATTTTCTTTCGCTGACATTTTTCTGCAAAATGGTCTTGAGAGACTTATTTACGGCCTCCACCTGTCCATTTTCCTGGGGGTAGTAAGGGGAATAATGACCATGCTTAAACCCCAATTTAGCTTCTATTTCTTTCATCATTTCATTCTGAAAGTGACTGCCATGATCAGTGACAATATCACTCGGGATTCCGAACATGGCGATAATTTGATTGAAAATGAAGAAGGCGATAGTCTTCCCGTTGGATTTAACTGTAGGCATGGCCTTAGCCCACTTAGTAAAGTATTCTACGACCACGATAATGTGTTGATTCCCCCCAGCCAAAGTTGGGTTGAAATCCACAAAGTCCACCCCCACTTGGTGACGGGATCAACGATAATGACTGGATGGAGAGGGGATGGATGCGAGCGCATTTTTCGAGTGAACACCTGGCAGGGGTGACACTTCTTAACTGCTTCAATGAAATATTTAAATATAGACGACCAAAAATAATCGGCTCGCAAAATTTTCTGGGATGTCGCAAGCCCGGATAGATGACCACCACAAGCCCCACTGTGGCAATCATTTAGAACTGACTCGGCATCTTCATGAGTTAAACAACAACATAAGATATCGTCTATTCCTTGACAATACAGAGTGTCACTGACCATAAGGTAATTCTTAGCTTGGTATCATATACGTCATTGTTCATCGCATGATAGATGTTGAGAGAAATTCAAAGTTTGAAGATAGAGAACAATGTCTCCATACCAGGGGTCAGACGACGAGACAAGGAAAATGTTTTCATCCACAAAAGAATCAATGTGAATAACATCCTCGTCCAATCGTGGGAAGTCAGATATTAACTCTAAAAAGACTAGTGATTTCTTGCATTTTGTAGAAGAGAAATCGAGCTCAAATTCTTGTAAAATGAAAATCCATTTATTGTATTTCCCCCCTATGATATGCTTGGTAAGGACGTATTGAAATGGATTGACGTCGACAACCACAGTAGTCTTGCAAAGAAATATGTAATGTCGTAATCGTTGGACTGCATGGATGACATCCAAAGTTATATTTTCAACGTGAGATTATTTGAGCTCAGGACTGACTAAGTTTAGACTAAGATAGTAAATGATGTGCTCGTGGAGCTCATCATCCTCCTGAACCAATACCATACCAATCGTCTCTTCAGACGTGGTGACATAAATCAAGTAATCTCTACTGTAGTCAGGAGACTTCAGCAGAGGTTTCGATACCAAGGATTTCTTCAAAGCATCAAAGGATTCTTGGGCTCACTCATCCCAGATAAAAGGGGTGTCCAACTTCAAGATACTCATGAAAACCTTATTAATATTGGCATAGTTCACTATAAACCGACGTAAAAAGTTAGCTTTCCCTTGTAAACCTTGAAGTTGTCGAATAGTGCATGGGGGAGGCAATCGAATTATTGCCTCAACCTTTAACAAATATGCCATGATCTTGGTCTCAGAGACTAAAAATCCTAGAAGACATCCTGACCTAATGCAAAAGATGCATTTATACGAGTTCAACTAGATGCGATAATTACGACATCTTTCAAAAACTAGCCGAAGATGCTTAGGGTGATCCACTCTCTTACGAGAGGGACAAGCAAGATTATCAAGATAGGCCTCGACTATATGTTTGAGATCATGGAATTTGAAGGTAAGAGAATGTTGAAAGGTTTCTTCAACATTTTTAAGGCCGAAAGGCATCTTCCGATATGTGAAAGTACCCCAAGGACAAATAAATTTCATCTTATGTTGATCCTCAGGTTTAATTTTAATTTGGTTATACCTTGAAAATCCGTCCATGAAAGAAAAAACGTCGCTTCCCACACAGTCGTTGAGAATCTGATCGATGAAAGGTGTAGGGAAGTTGTCTTTAGGACAGGCTTTGTTCAGGTCATGAAAATACATGCATACACGGATGTTTCATTGCTTCTTATTCACATAATGGTATTGGATACCCATTCAGTCAAGGGAACTGGATAGATAAAGCCAACATTAAGCAGTTTCTTTACCTCTACCTTAATAGCAGGGGCCTTCCGGGGATTGACGGCTCTAAGACATTGTCAAACCCGCTTAGCATCTAGGTAAGTTTTAATCTCATGTTCAACAATTCTAGGGTCGATTCTTGGCATATCTTCATATGACCAAGCAAATACATCTCGGAATTCCTTGAAGAGTTCGGTGTAGATCATGATTTCTTTTGGCAAACAATCTGCACGAATGTGTACATTTTCAATCTTGCCAGGGGTATGAGAAATATCGATCGTGACAGTAGGGGAGATACTCTCCATGTTTCCTTCGACATAAATGTCATTTGTATCAAGTGGAACTACAGCATGACCAACTATCTCACTCAAAGTAGACCTAAAGTCATCTTCTTCGATTATGGAAAGCTCTGGTAGAAAATAAGAGCGATGATGCATATCATCCCAAGGTTTGTCAAAACCATTCATGGCCTCCATGATATCTCATCTGAGGGAAAATTCATATTGAGTAAGTCATGTGAACAAGACAAAAAAGCGGCCCACATGGGCTCAAGAATAGGATCATCCTCATCCATCTGCAAGGTAACAGGATCTGGATCGACGGAAGAGTCAAGAAAAAATGGATACACTATCTTTGTTGTCGATAGTGGCAGGGCCATTCCAGTATGTGACTAACCTTAACAAGATGCAGTCGAGGAAGGTAGGGTCCAAGGATCGTTAAAATAGGAAGTGTGGAAAGGAACGGACCTCTCTGACGAAATGAGCCTACTGGAAATGGAATAAATATGGTGAATCTGTGCCATGAAGTCGAAGGTACCCATAATGGATTAATACATTCTGACACTAATATTCTCAATTGCCAGCTGAGAATTGTTGACAATGGGGATCAACGGTCCAAAAAATGCATTGGGACTAGCATACGCAAAGGAAAACTGATCGATCGTCGTGATGTTCCCATCATGAAGAAAACAAAGAGTACAGATGATGGATGATACAATGGAAGTCATAGTGTAATTCCAATTGTGTCCTAGTAACAAGTTATAATTGAGGGGTGCATCAACCAACTCGACATCCACCTATACCATCTTCCCACCTAACTGGATCAGAAAGGCAGGAAGAATACAGTGAGGGTGGAAGGAACAACCATCAAAAGCAATCAACATGGTCGGAGACTGATAAAGATTCGGAGAGCCGAGGGATTTCCAACAGACCACGGACATGACACATGTTGCAATGCCTTCATAAAAAACAATACGTTTGATGGTATATTTTGAGTAACGCACGTGTATTTGGAATGCCACATGGTAAGGCAAGTGAGGCTTCACAGATGTGACGTCAAATTGATAATTTTTGAGCCACAAGGATCTATATCTCCTCCACATGTCCGACATCGCACAAGAGGTTTGACCCAGGTCCTCAACAATAGAGTTATTCTGGGCAGCTCTAGCATTAGGATTGTGGGTAGAGTGCTTGAGTACTCCTTTCAGAATATGAGGTGGTAGATCTGGTTTTTCGATCTATAAGGGAATCTCTAGAGGAGGAGGAGACTCTAGACCAGGAATAGTTTGTGGAGAATTGTAATCGCGATATCGAGTGGCTACATTAACCTCATAGTTGACCATATTGATGAATAAATGGTCACCATCTTGTGCCGGTGGGTTTTGACTCCCACTCACCACATTTTTGGCATGTGAGAGGCTCGAGGCCATGTGCTAGTTATGTGGAAAAGGATTCGTCAGTACAACGGGCGGTAGAGATAAAATCCTCGTAGCTTTCATAAGTTTGGGGCACAAATTGGTAAGGTGATCGTCTGTACAAATCTGACAAGGAAATTTCACCTTCTACCTTTATTTCTTTCCCTCACCAACATTATTATTCATCTTCTCATTATTAGTATTGTCCTTGGATTTATTATTCTTCCCACCCTTACGATTATTATTACGTCCTTTATTCTTATTCCCACCTAGTTGTTGGTTACCATTTGGTTTGGTCGACAATTGCATGGAATGTACATCCATTGACTGAGTGGGATTGGAAGACATAGATGAAGTTGGCCCTCCTACATAGTGGTTTAGAGACAAATCTTTCAAATGGCTTGTCACCGAGTCTGCGGATTTCACATTGGCAGAGCCTACAATGCCATCGACATGAGGCCCGAGCTTTTATCTAGGTTCATAGTTTGACCTTAGTGCATCAGGAAGAATCTCGTATAACATCCTAGACTGATCATATATAAGATATAATTGTTGGGCTTTGAAAATCACTTCTTCCTCATATGTAACCCTGGATGTAGAAACATCCTTCGAAATATAAGGTTGTAGATATTTAAGGAACCACTCTAGTAGGAATTTTGGGGGTATGCAGGTCTTGATCAACCTCTTCCATCTATGCCACTCTTGGATGTGATTTGAGATATGAGTGGATTTTTCCTGGCGTAAGGTCGACAAAATTTCTAAGCCATCATCGTAATGAGCCAACAATTGGAAGTGGTTAAGGAAGACTAAAACCATCTGACTAAAGTTTTTGTATGCCCCTCTTGGTAGCTTGATATACCATTTCCTAGAAACCCCTGTAAGGGTGTGTTGAAACAATATTAACTGAATAGAATCGTCGTTAAGGTAATTTGAATATAACCATAGGTGAAAGGTGGTGAAGTGATCGCCAAGATCCTTTCCATTCTTGCCTTCGAATTTTGGAATATCTGAAGGAATCTTGGTGGGAATGGGGGGGCATATAGGATCATGATACACAGGGTCGTTCATCAACTTAGACAAGTCTGGAAGATTGAGCATGGCCATAAAAGGGAGATGGGGTTGCGAAATCTGGCCCCAAGCTCCCTGGAAAGACGGTGGTTGGGGAATCACATCCCATCCAAGGTTCTGGTAAGCACCATGGCCCTGCCCGAGATTGTAAGGCCCTCCTACAGGATGATTCATAAGGGGTTGGTTGGGCACCATTCTAGTAGGAATGTTCTGATGAGGATTATAAAAACTTCCCCCAGCCAGAGCGGACCCGGGTTGGGGGTTGCCCAAGGTGTGAAACTGACCTCCTCTGGGTGTGAATTCGGAGGATAAAGGTGGATTTATCATGCCAAACATGTTGGTCTAAATCAACACCGAGGAGGTGAGTGTAAAGGATGGAACTTGAGAAAAATCTTGTTTTCTAGGTTAGTTACTCCATCCAGAAGAAACAAGATTAGACTCGGGGTTGAAAGGAAGAAAGCCTCCCATGGTAGGAATCATTTGAGGGACATGAGTGCCACCAAAATAAAATGGAGTATAAGGAGGAGGTGTTCCACTGAGTCCAATGCTAGCATTAGGGCCAGCGGCTGGGATGGAGTTTAAAAACTGCAATGTAAAATTTGGCATACCATAGGAAAAGGGATTAGAGGTCATAGGAATGGACTGAACATTATAGCTCGATGAGTGACCAAGAGACCCAAACGGGTTCATGGAAATAGGTTGAGTATTCACTATAGGATGGACAATGATGATGATAGGTTCCCCCAACACTACAACCATTGTGATTGAAGGAGTCGAAGGGGTACTATCAACTATAGTAGGTGTGGGAATTGAAGGGCTCACAATATTTTGATGACTCAGTTCAGTACTCATCCTTGTAGAATCA
This sequence comes from Picea sitchensis, assembly GCA_010110895.2. Taxonomy (NCBI): domain Eukaryota; kingdom Viridiplantae; phylum Streptophyta; class Pinopsida; order Pinales; family Pinaceae; genus Picea; species Picea sitchensis. The sequence goes on from SNQJ01S0069277.1 coordinate 42,242, forward strand.
CAAGTCTGATAAGTGGAGGTGTGTGTACCACGTTTAATAACTCTACGCCTTTTAGAAGGAAAAGACTCAAAATGCGGTGGTAACTGTAACAAGCGGCGATACATGCGGGGAAGTTGGTCTGGCTCCATGATGACTCAAGATTCAAGATATAAAAAAAAAATCCTAAGGCCAAATAGTAATCAAAGATCACACCAAAAAATAATCAAATGGCCAATATGCACACAAACAGGATAAAGTGGCTGAAAGGGACCTCCCTCTCTAAAGTAGGTATGCCTCGCCCAAGAGGGGCCTGAGACTTCGCTGCTAAAGATTGGAGGAAACATAATCAATTATAAGGACCCTCGTGGGCTTAACATCCATTCGGTCAGATCCCCCAGAGAGGTAATCCTCCATAAAGGTTGTGTGTTGTCTGACCCTTATTTGACCCGGGGTACCTGTAGAATAACCCCTACAAGTAACCTATGTGGTACCTAAGTTAAGAAACTAAGAAACCATAGTATAACCAATGCACAGACGAATAATCATAAGTCGGGTCCATCGTATGGGCAGAGCAACAAAGCTTGAAACCTTGAAAGCATTGCCTCTTACAGAGGTAAGGGATCTAGCAAGATCCCCATAAATATATCTAACATTAAGAAGGTATCGGGGGTCTATCCCTTCAACCAACCTCACGCGACCTCGTGCTTAACTCTTGTGTAAGTGTAGCCTCCTGATATTATCGATTTTACAATGGATTTCTCCACTCCCTTAGTTAGAAACATATGTTGATTTAATAGCCTTGGAGAAGTTTACTCACAAAATCCTATTCCAAGGCTCTAAATCCTAAAGCTAGTTTGTGCACCCTAGAAAATAAAATCATTACAAATCAATTTTAAATTATAGCGTTAATTTTAATGGCCTTGCTTACTCAAAATGTGTGTTCGTGAAACTAGTGATGTTATGACTCAACAAGTAAAATAAATGAATATGAATACAATGCAAATTCCTAACTTCAATTTCCAATAAATTATATGATTTTCAAAAATGCAATTTTCAATTCAATTATGCAATTCTAAATAAAAAGCAATCTTTCTTTACATGCACTAAGATAAATGACAAAGACTCAAGAGACAAAAATGCCAATCAATGTAAAATGCCTAATATTTTTGTATTTTCAATATAATAAAATGAAAATGCAAGGACTAAACAACAACTTGACATAAAGACTCTATTGTGTGTAAGCAGAGAAAAACCAAGTAGGATATCAAGAAGAAAACACCCAGCCCAAGATTCAAGGACAATCAAATGAAAACAATGATGAGAAAGGAACCACCCAAAAACTCAACCAAAGACAAGTTTCCTGTCATTCCACAGACACTTAACAGTCACCACAGAGACCCAAGAAGACTCAGGAATCATCAAAACCTACCCAGCAACCACCAAACCCAACAACCAAGCAACAAAGGTTGATGTACACAATTGTTCAAGGGAAAAGCGTGTATGTATGTAGCTTGTAGAAGTAGAACACACGTATGTACGCAACTGTCAAGAAAAAACCCATGTATATGTGTCAAAACACAACCAGGCTATGGAGAAGTCTAAGAAAATCAGACTCAGAATGAACAAAGGTTGTCAAGCAATCATATGACAAGAAACTCAATATAAACGAGAGCAATCTAAGGAGAAAAACACTCCAAACCCTAAAAAAGAAGATTTTATCACCAGCATGGTCGCCAATTCCGTTATGAGGACAATCTCTCTATGGCTAGGGGTAAACCACATCAGATGGAAATGATTGTAGAAATCAACTCTAATGTCAAGTATGCTATATAAACAAATATGCTAGCAATACAAGGTAAAATTCCTACCTTGTCCAGACGTTCGATGAAGTCCACCCTTGAGCACTTGACCCAAAGCAATATACCTGCAACTAGTCCTCAAGAACCAAGCAACACAAGCATATGGTGATAATAGATAATGTTAGCACATTCAATATCATAATCCATCAATATTCATAACAAATATGCCCATGTAATAAAAAATCAAATATTCACAAGATATCAATTGGACGAGAAAATAGTATTTCTATTAATACGTAATCAACAGAAGTGAATGAGTTACAAACTTCTGTGTCGGCATGGTTCGGAACTGAGAAACTAAGTTCCTTCCAGCTAAGCATCCACCACTTCAATCCTCCACCAAAGGCAAACTCATATAATAGAGACAATGAGGTTCTCAATCAATAAGGGAAGAGCTTGGGGGTTGAACAATGTGTTCAGACTTAAAGGACAAAGGGATGCAGACTCAATGTGAAGTGAATAATTTGTCCAGAGTAACTTTTCTCTCAAATTTGAATTCTTTCTCCTCTTTTCCATGGCTCAGATTTGGCCCATTTATAGCCTTAAAGTGGAACTGAAGGGCCGAGTCGGAACGTTTCTAGTATATGGAAGGCCAAGGATCATTGATCTCGTGACATGACATGGAAACCAGACACCATTTTTTAATTTTGGGCACAAATCCTGATGTATGTGGGTTGTAGTGGTGCAACCTGCGTATACACATGTTGTAATATAGGTAGGGTGCGTATATGTGGAAAAATCATGTTTTTAGATCTGGGATTTGAAAAAAGGGACTTCAAGTCTACATAGGGAAATGGAAAAAGGCCGTCTATGTAAGATTGCATAAGGTGAGAAAAATATTGCTATAACAAGAATAATTGTTTTTCTCCCACTTCCTTTCAATTTAATTCTATCTCTTTCCAAGGAGATAGTTCCTTTCATTTGTCAACCCTATGGATGACCAACAAGAGCTGTATATGTTGGACTTCCTTTAACAAGGTCGATGACCTTGAAATCAACCGAAGTCTGTATTCCCATAATTTGTGTGTCGTCATTTATCAATATTCCAATTGGTTCTATTAATATTTGATCGGCTAACTTAATATAATTCATCTTGGGTGCTAGGTTGGGTTAGCCCATTCGTACCCATGTTTCTTATAGTAAAATATTGACTTGCGATCCAAAATCAACGACCACTTTATTGGCCATCATTCCCTCAATCTCCAAGTCGACTCGTGGATTGTAATCTTTGTTGTTATAAGAGAGGTGATTTGCATCCTTGGTTGGTTTCTAACCATCTTTGTATTCTCGTAGTATGTTCAGTAGATCCAACAACCTACCTATCAAATTTTTTTCTTTGAGGAGTTGCAAAAGTTCTTGGATGGTGTCTTTGTTTTGACTTCTTGAGTTCTGTTGATCTTCTGTGGAATTCCTGAAGAATTTAAGAGCTTCTCTCATGATGTTTTCTTCTTTATCTGGGTTTGGGAAATTGTTAGCCTTCTTTCTTTGGTAATTTTGGTGGACTCTAAATATCTCGTCCTGTGACCGACCTTGTAACAATATGTAAGCTTTTGGAGTTCCTCACCTCTTGCTTGGATAATGTGTGTAGTAGATTCACAGTTTTTCTTGGTATTATTTTGTCGAGTACTATTGGGAATTATTCTAAAGAGTAATCTCCAATGCCTCATGTGTTGCAAAATTTCAAATCAATTATGTCTTTTATGGGACAATTTGTGTTTTCGTGATCATTTTTCTAGCAATTAAAACAATATGGTCATCCACGACCTCAACCTCGATCTCGACCACCAAATCCACATCGGCCTCGTAGACCTCGACCATGACCACCATAGTAATCATCTCTTTCACCATAGTTTTTTTCTTGGTTGATGGAATCTGTGTGGTAGACTGTTCGTATATTATTCTGATTTCTAGCATTTAGATGGCATTCTAAATTTCAGTGATCGTAAGCTTCATAGATGTAGCACCACTTCATGTTTTTTAGATTGTCTAGACAATATTGTATACTATGATTAGCTAAGCATTCACATATATTATAGTATTTCTAGGCTTTTACTCAGTGGACGTCTGTTGTTTGAGTGCACTCATTTAGGGGAAAATTATCCTTTGTGTGTCTATCCTCGGTGCATGTGGTGCACCATATTTCATTGCGTCGTATATATATATATATATATTGAAAATGTTATATTTTTTCCTCAAGTCTCTTCGTCGTCGAGGAATTCGATGGGATATCGTCATCAAACTCGACTTGTTGTGCCTTCCGTAGCGCTTATTTGCAGTTGGTTATCTCGTATAAGTGTAGCGGAGATCGGATTCTTGGAAGTAGCCCAACTACATACCACTGGACTAGCAAGTTTTAATCGATCATCATTGGGATTTGACTTAGGATATCTTTGAATCTCTTGTCATATTATCTTACCGACTCACCTGGTCATTGTTTGATTTCTTTTAACTTTTGGGCTGCTAGATGTGTGATGTCCTGAATTTTAAAGAATGTTAAAAATCTGTTCTTTATTTATTCCTTTGAACGAGTTTGTTTTTTCATGTAGTTCATGTACCATGTTAAGGCTCGGTGGCACAGCACAACTCTAAAATGATCCATTTTATTATCCTCATCTATAATATCATCTACATCCCAAAAAATTTCACATACGAACCAACGGCTCTTTGGTTCCTCCTCTCCTTTGTAAATGGGGATGTGGTTGAATCCCATTTTAATTTTCTTGGTAGGAACGCTCGGTTTTCCTAGTGTTTGAGCTACTACTTATTTTGACTGTGCTATTGAATCTTCTCATCGATTTTGTTTTGCGTCTGACAATGGATGATACTTAAGGAATAGTTGTTTATTCTTGGTTATAGAAAACATGTCCTCAGTTTGAGAACTTTGATCTTTATATTCGACTAGTCGTCGTTCCAAAGGTTGCGTCGCTTCTAGACTATAGTTATTTTCTTCTCTCGAGAATAGATGTGGCAAGGGGGTCAAGTCGGTGAGGTCCTTGATTTGGATAATCATATTGTTGAATTCAATTCGTTCTGGCTCGACAATCAATGCATCTTGTAGGTTTCCCTGGTCTTCTGTTTTGTACCATAATCTTGCATATCGGTCATCGATTTGCATCCTTTGTCGGATAAATTAACTTATTTGTGGATTGGTTTCTAGTGTTGGAGATGTACATAAAGCTATTCCAAATTATTTGTAATCCATACTTTTCATTTTGTCGATAAATTGATGGATGTTTAGTTGTGCATCACTACTTCTTTCAGGTGTCGTCATGGCCGTTGTTGTTGCCAACTCTGGTCAATCTCTATCTGAATAAGACTGCTCATGTGCTCTGACTGGATGACCCTCCTAGGACATATTTCTATCCAATTTTTTTTGTTCCACTGGTTACGAAGTTCTTCTCTTTTCTGTTGTCTTTTATCCCGTTCTATTTTTTGGATATCAGTGGATTTCTTATGGGCTTACTTCCCTCTTGAAGACATTTATACTTTGGAAACACTACTTCTTGTTTTATGGAATCTCATAGTTTCGAATGAGCCCCCATTTCCAACCCAACTTACTCTAAGTCAGGAGCGTTGTCCATGTTTATTTCTTCAAGAAGTAATCCCAGGATTCTCTTGTATCTTTGCACTTTGCGTCAAGAAATGCTTCCCACTTTTCATCTCTTTCTTGGAAGTTTCTATTTGGTAATGGTGTGCCTAATCTTGGTCGGTATTCGATGGTGTCACCGAATCCCTTTTCAAGGAGGAATTTATGAAAAAGTGTTGGAACCGTGTAAAAACATTTGTCATGCAATTCGGTGTAGAATTTATTTTTTATTTTGTTGAGGGACGTCCGATATTCAATGGCTTGTTCTGAAATATAATCTTCAACACTTCTTTCGAGCGAGTCATGTAGGTTTGTTCTTCCTCCGTTCATCAACTTTAGTCCTAAATTCTCATCGAGAGTCAAATTAGGCATCACCTGATCTGTTAATGTGCTGATACAATTCTTCTGGGATAGTTTCAAGGAATATTTCATGCGTTTCTGAAAAGAACCATGACCTTGCGTAGTTTTGAGAGGTTATTCCTTCTTGCGTAGTTTCTGATGTAGTTCTCCATTTTGTGCTCTTACCACTCATGTATATACTATATATTTAGCATTTATGTACACCTCTAGATGCCCAAGTTTAGTACTACCTACAACAAAACCAATGGTGTAATCTATGGAAAATGAGGGAGTGTTACTAGTAGAACATTGCATAGCCATCATAAAGATACATGCATACACATAGATATATATAAAGACATACATAACTAATGAGAGCCCAAAGAATGATCATTTTATTATATTATAGATAGTAAAACACAATTACATATAACCTCTCACATGAAGCTATCCGAGCCTTCATGTGCTTATCTATTTATACCTCTATCAGGTAGTTGTAACTACGTAACTACCTGGGTCGGTCGGTTAACAGAGACTCCGAGCGAATTCTACTTCTAACTATGTCAGTCAATTGATAGGTTCTAAGTCGACCATCAGGTCTAGTCGACAGAGTCGACTAGACCCTACGACACTTACTATTATTTTTTCAAAGGTTTACATTTGGATAAACAAGTCAATTGTAAAATCGACCATGTCCAAATGTGGTACCTTGCTTTATGGAAACATAAGGCTACGTATCATTTTTATGAAGTACACAATGCATTCATTTCTTCTTTCAAAAAACTTATTTATGGACCAAACACATCAATATTGGATTTGGAAGAAACATCCTTTTTGGATAAGAGAGGAATCTTTGAAGCAATGGATCATTTCAATATTCTTAAAATTTATTGTTCCCATGAAAAACCTTTGTATCTCCATTTTTTTTCTTCAGATAAGATATTCGTTGTTGAAGTTTGTAAGCAATATAGATTTTGGGCCCATTCCTTTCACGAAAAGAGGAAAAGGCAATTTATTCCTCTATCATGGAAAATTGGAGAGATAACGTTGAAAAACACTACAAATATTAATGAATTATCAGTCTTTCTTGATTAGTTTAATTTAAAGAAAGCAGATCAAATCAAAGGGTTTGACCCTAACATGTTGTTTATGAAAAATATGACATTTGTAGGCTACAACATCTCATTTTATAGTACATTCCAATACTTGTGAACGAGAAGAGTTCATGGTCTCCCAATACTTCTCAAAAAAGAGGCCTACCCGAACAAAAATATTAGTCTGCAATTATAGAGAAAAGTAAATATTCAATATATAATTCTGATTATGGAGGTGAACAAAACCCTCCTAATGGAAATCTATAAATACCTCATAAAATCCTAGTTACTAGCAAAAGGAAAATAGGAATCTGTAACTTTGCATAGTGCCCTGTTTGACAAAAGTTCAAAGAAACTGGTTATTGAAAAATTTCATTCAAAAAATAAAAAGGTTTAAGGAAAATTAAGCTCATAACTCAATTTCAATGGAGTTCCACCTTCCAGAATTATACAAATTCATGAATCTATATGGGAATCCCTAAAAATTTCAGTCAGAGAAATGGATAATGAAAACGCTACTCTAAAGGGAAGAATTAAAGAATTAGAGAGAACTTTAATTACCCCATCTCTATTTGTCAGTCCAATTGTTACATTGCAGCCTTGGAAGAGTCTTTTTGGAATAATGTAATATAGATCTATACTAAGAGGAACATCAACTCTACTCACTACCATTAGAAGGTACGTTGGAGAAAAAATCAAGAAAATAATTACTCTTATGCTCGAGACATGGGAATTGGAAAATAGTTTTGTTTCTTTGAGATCAATAATGAAAAACTTTAGACAATACCTTTATACTGATATAGAAAATGAGGAAGAATTTTATAAAGGGGATATTTCCACCTTTGTGCAAAAGTTTAAAGTGTTAGTGAGTACAAGAGGAAAGAAGAGAACTTGCCTTCCTCGGTCCGCATAAAGAAATTCAAGGCATGTTGGTTAAAAAGAATTAAGAGTTTGAAAGACATGTTATATGAATGTGACACTATAAGTGTCAAAAGAGGATAATTGTATTTGAAATGAATTGAAATGGATTTAGCTGGATCAGTCGGATATGTGGAGGACCCACATCTTATATCGAATTCAATTCTTATGTCAAAAGAGAAATTCAAAGAAAATTTGGACTTGTTGAAGACTGGGTCAGCTAAGAAATGTAACAAGTTGACCGAGTATTCAGACACAGAAGTGGAAAGTTGGTTCGTTAGTTATGTAAACAAAAATGAAGATCTTGACGATACACTGCACCAAATTTCAATGGATTTTCGAGATATGGAAAATTCATTATTTGACATAAAAGTAAGGCAAGAAATAAATGGTGCACCAATGAGAGATTATATTGAGAATTATTTAAAGAAGGCCTTAACTAAAATAATGGAACCAAATCAAGAATAGGCAGTTACAATTGGTCATGGAATTCCGACGAAGGAGAATACAAAACACACATCAACAAGCATATAATGAGAGAGATAATCCATCATAGGAAGTAAATTGATCACCTTTCATAATCTCCTATCCTTCATACTTCTCGTTCAGAAATCATCTAGTTGTGCATTTTCATTTCTTGAGAACCCATAATTGATATATGGTTGTCTCATTTTTCTTCTTTCAGGTGCAACCTTGTTCTACCTTCTTTTAAGGTCCACAAGAGTCCCATCCCAGTCACGCTAGACAAACACAAACCTTTTATTTTATTGTAAAAAACACTATTATTTTTTGAACTCCCAAGAGAACTACTTTGGGATGTAACTTTAATGATTTCTCAAACTATGAGTTTATAAGCATGATATTTTTGAAGTGACCCTATCATATTCGCTTTTGTTTTGAATGAAATACTCTTTTAAATTTCTTTGTAATTGTTGAGTTGTATCTTTCCCTCTTATGAACATGATCAAATTTTATCATGTATATGTAGGTAAAATAAACTGCAGAATGCACAGTTGTAATTTCGTAGTCAATTTGGCCCATTCATTATAAGGTTGCAGATCTGACGGTAAAAGTTATGTTGGTGTTTTTCTCCCTAGAAGGCAACCCTCTTTTATGAGAGAATTGTATTGTGGCTGATTATTATTGCGAATATTGTAATCTGAGAGAGGAGCCTGTGAGAGAAAGAAGAGGAAGTTACAATGGGTGTGTTGTATGTTGTATCCCTCCATTTTGTTGGATAATAATAAGGAAGGACCTGTAAATTTCTCTAGTGGACATAGCCCACATTGGGTGAACCACGTATATCTGTGTCTCTATTGTAT
>SNQJ01S0069277.1:52192-66394 GCA_010110895.2 Picea sitchensis
ATCACGCAATATACTCAAATCCACCCCAAGAAAGGGGAAATAATAAGAGATTTCAATTTGTAAGTCTTCAAGATGTTGAATCAAATTCCAAAAGATCAACGACTGAATTCTCTTGTTATATTTGGGTGTTATAAGAATGCAATGCTTGAAAATGTAAATTATGCAATTAGATCTTCACAAACAAATGATTTGAATGGATCCATCCAGAAGGAAACAAAGATGGAATAATTTATGTTGGAGACCAATGTTGATCCTGAGATTATCCTTGGGAAAGTACAAAGACACATGAACACTCTTTCCATATCAAATCAAGGACCATCTACTTCAAGAAATGTTTAAAATAGAGGAATTGGTGGAGGGATCCTCCAAGGAGTTCCCCCTATGTTAGAAATGATCCAGTGGTTGCTCAAGAAACAATATAGAGAAAAGAGATTGCTCAAATGAACATAACCATCAGACAAATGCATAATGAGATTAATAGGCTGAAAAGAACTAAAACTTTTGTTCCATCCAACCAAAATACAATATTTCCATTGCAAGATAAAAGAGTAAGAAATGATAGAAATGAAGAGAATAAACCTATGGCACCAAGAGTGCCAAACCCTAATGTCATGATGTTGGAAGAAATTGTTGAATAGGATTTTTTTTAGAATGATGATGATCAAGAGGAAAACATCACTCAAGGTGAAAATTCAGAGTCAGTACATATGGATGAAGGAACATCATCCTTTTGCATTTTTGATGAACAAGAAAACCATGATATTTCACAAGAAAATGTTTTTCAAATTATAGCACAAGAAAATAAATTCAAAACAAAAGAAGCACCTGAAAAGGAAAAGGTGAAAACAAGTAATTCAAAACCAACAAAGCAACAAACAGTTGCTAGTCAGGAAAAGACTCCACAACAGATGAATTATAACTTTATTGATGACTTAGCCAAACTCGTAATTACCTTGGCTTTCATGGAGGTGGTAAAGATACCACAACAAAGAGAAAATATTTTAAAGATACTTGATGATTCAAATACAAGAATAGAAGTTGTTGTTATAAATTCCAGGCAACAACAAAATGTTTCATCGATGAGACCAAGGGGTAAAGTCCCATCATTCTACATGACCATAGAAAATAGTGATGTTGTATTGCATAATTGTTTGGTTGATAGTGTAACTACCAACAATATCATGCCTCTATCATTCATGGAAGCATCGAGAATGGGATGCACCAAGTACTATGAGACTGGAGAAAGCATATATGCAATTGATTCAAGAAAGGTCCCAACTTGTGGTGAGATAAAATATTTTTTTGCATGGATAAGTGCAACACCTCACATCACAACAATTTTCACTATTATAGTAGTGGATTTAACTCCAGAATATGGTGTTGCATTAGGAAGATATCGGTGCTCATTGATTGGTGGATATATTATGAATGATGGAAGTTGTGTTAAGTTGCTGAACAAATATGGAATGATGGTCAAAGTTCCTTGAGACTAGAAAACCAATATCATTCAAGAAGAAAGAGAATGAAGCAATGCATACTTATATTGATGCTAGAATTGGAAATTATGTTGTACTTGGTCTAGAACAAGTCAACCTTTTAAGACAAGAGGAAGAAAATTATTTTCAGGGTTTTTGGAAGATGTCATTTGATGGAACCTATTCTAAATTTGGAAGTGGAGTTGGGATAATTTTGTAAGTATTCAACCTAATATATATCCACATGCCATCAGATTGAAATTTCCATGTACAAATAATGAAGTAGAGTACAAAGCGCTGATACAAGGAATGATTCTTGCACTCCAAATGAAAGTAGAAAATATGGTAGTAACTGGTCACTCATAATTGGTTATAAATCATATAAAAAAGAGATATAAAATCAAGAAATAAAAGTTGAAAAACTATGCAAGAAGAGCATGTGAGCTCATGGACTCTTTCAACTCATTCAACATCTCTTTAATTCCTTGAGAAAAGAATCAAAAGGATGATTCATTAGCGGTGGAAACATCTCTTTTCAACTCAAATGGTTCCCAAAGTCAAAATACATTTCATCTTAAAATAATTTTCATACCTTCAATGATAATCAAGACTATTTGCAAGTATTAAAAAATGATGAACATGTTGTTGATTTTCTTGTTGATTCAAATGATTCTTCTAAAATTCTTGACGATGAAACTCATGTACCCATTTGAAAAGATTGTATTAGTTTGGAATGTCTTTTTACAATATATGATCAAACAAAAATCCAAGATCCAAAGGAAGAGAAATATGTCAGGAAAGTTTGGGAGACATAAAAGATAAATATTGGTACACTTGATGTTCCCAAGTATATAAATCTTGGTATTAGTTGTACAAAGGAAGAAATCGATCAATACGCTTCTTTGTTCAAAGACTTTTATGATATTTTTTATTGGACTTATGATGATCTAAAATAATATGGCAAGTCCATTTTTCAGCACATTATACCTCTTAAAGAAGGAGCGAAGCATGTTAAGAAAAAACTAAGAATGATAAATCCTAAATTGAATACTTTAGTAAAAATGGAATTGGAAAATTTAAAGAAGACCAAAATATTTTTTCTAATCATACACTCAGAGTGGCTCTCAAATCCTGTTATAGTTAGAAAAAAGAGGGGAAATTTTTCATTGTGTCGACTTCAGAGATCTAAACAGAGTAAGAATCAAGATAATTATTCTCTCCCAAACATGAAAATGTTGTTGCAACAAGTTATTGGCTCAACCTTAATGTCTATGCTTGATGGATTTTTGGATACAACCAAGTGCTTTTTGTTGAGGAAGACATACCCGAGACTGCTTTTGTCACACCATGGGACACCCATGCTTATGTTCACATGTCGTTTAGTTTGAAAAACGATGGAGAAACTTTTCAAAGGGAAATGGATCACGCCTTTAAATATTTGATTGGTAAGTTTATGGTTGATTATCAAGATGATCTAACTATTCACTCAAAATTAAGAGAAAAACATATTAAACATTTAAGAGAAGTTTTTGAACATTGTAGAATGTATGGTATATCTTTGAATCCTAAGAAATGTCTATTTGCAGTATCATAGGGACAATTTTGGGATACATAGTTAGTAAAGAAGGTATATGCATAGATCCATAAAGAATCAAATCAATTAAGGATCTGATTCCTCCAATGTCAAAATGGGGAGTTCAGTCTTTCTTTGGAAAGATAAACTTTGTACGAAGATTTGTCCCAGACTATGCTACAATTGTGAAGCCCACCAATATATTGTTGAAAAAATACCAGAACTTTGAATGGACTCAAGAAATTCAAGAAGAATTTACTAGAATCAAGCATGCAATCATTATTGCTCCACTCTTTGTCAGACCAAACTTTGATAAAGATTTCATATGTATTAATTTGTTGTAGAAGAGACTATTGCTTCTATATTAATACAAAGGAATTCAAAAGGATAAGAATTACCAATTAGTTTCATGAGAAAAACATTACATGATTATGAACTAAGATATTCAAAGATAGAAAAGAAGGCTCCCTCTCTGGTCAAATCAGTATTACATTTCAGGACATACATTTTATCATTTCATGTCATAACTTATTCCCCAACATCTCCAGTAAAGATGCTACTAAATCAAAAGTTGAGAAGCTTACCAAAATTCAAGAGTATGATATCAAAATCAAGCCTCTAAAAGAAGTCAAAGGACAAGGATGATTCAAATTAATGATGAGAATTGATGTAGTAAACATAGACATGTCCATTTCATCAAGGTCATCATTCTCAACATCAGAATGGTAAAAAAAACATAGTATTTTATTTGAATTATGGTCAATTTCCTAATGGTATGTCCTCAAAAGAAACAAGATCATTGAAAATGAAATCCAATCAATATGTATTAGTTTTTGAAGTCTTGTTTCGGAGAAATTTTGATGGAATTTCATTACGATGTATTGATTCTATAAGGGCCCAAAAAGTGTTACAAGAGTTTCATGAAGGTATTTGTGGAAGACAATTTGCACCAACAACAACTGCACACAGAATCATGAGAGTGGGATATTATTGTCCCACCATTTTTAAGGATTCTTACTCAATGATTAGAAAATGCATTTCTTGTCAAGCGTTTTAGGAAAGATGAAGAAGGAAACAATGCCATTGTAGCCTATAATGATTAAAGAACCTTTTACAAAGTGGGGACTAGATGTTATTGGACCAATCAATCCAAAATAACAAATTTCACTCATACATTCTCACTTCAAATGATTATTTCACAAAATGGCAAGAAGTTGTAGCCCTGAAAAAGGTTGATTCTAAAGAAATCATCACTTTCCTCAAAGACAATATTTTGTCAAGATTTGGAGTTCTAGAGAAAATCATAACTGATAATGGATAATTTTTCATAGGTTCAAAATTCATAAATTTTTGTGGGTAATACGGTATCATCATGGGTCAATCATCAAATTATTATCCACGAAGAAATGACTTGGCTGAGTTTAAAAATAAGACATTGATCCAAATTCTTAAAAAGACAATCATTGTGAACCAAAGAAAATGACATATGAAGTTGATTGATACATTATGGACTAGTATACTTGCACCAAAGGATAGCACGGGAGTTTCACCATGTACATTAGTATATGGAAAGGAAGCAAAAATGCAAGTTCAATTGAAATTAAATGCCATGACTTATGCTTTGAGCATCGAAGACATAGAAAACGTTTCCCCTATATAAAGAAGATATGATCAATTGATGCATTTTGAAGAACAAGAGAGAGAGGCATTAAGAAAAATCATTCAAAGACAGCAGAATATTAAAAGACATTTTTATCAAAGTGCATCAGCAAAGGATTTTCAAAAGGGATAGTTGGTGTTGTTATGGAATAGGGAAAAAGAAAAATAATCTATGCATACAAAGTTTTAAGCACCGTGGATCGGTCCTCATATGATAGAAAAAGTTCTTTGGTAAAACTCTTATTTGTTGAAAGACATGAAAGGAAGAGTTGAGATGTTGACATTCAATGGGAAACACCTTAAAACATTTTTCTCTTAAGAATTCTCAATCTCAACATGTATGTAGTTTTTATTTCCCTGTAGATATTCCTTAAAATTTTTCTTTATTTCTTTTTTTATTGACTCCATTGCCTAATGATCGAGATTATAGATTCTCACTAACCCATAGGGGGTTACTACCCCACATTTGGGGCTAGTTTTTTATCCTCAAATGTATTAAGTCTTTCACAAGCTCTCTCTTGCATATTTTTCCCATGATTAGAATTTTTTTGTGTTTGTCATAGGTTCACAATGTATCTTTACTCTTTTTCAACTTCCATGACCTCCAAAATACACCATTGCATTTCGTCGCCTTCATTTTTCACCCATAATTAAAAAAAAATCCAAATTTCTCACCATGGATCTAAGGAATTTTGTCGATTCATTCACATATGATTATGACCCCATCGTCCCAACCCACTTATTATACTTCGTCAAATTTCTTATAATCTACCACTCTTTGCGTGATGTTATGATTCTTCTCCACCGTACCCTTCACCCTCGTCAACCCATGACATTGTGACACCCCAATCCCCTTTATCACTACATACCCACTGACCTGCCACACCTCTTTAACTCCATGACCTTTTAACATTTAGTCAAATTATTAAGTTTTACTATGGCCCACGATGATCTCATAACTCTTTCATACACAATTCACGACACTGCGATCCCACCATGTCTTATTTTTCCATTTCATTACCTCGTTGTTCCTCCATCATGTTTATCCACTGCCTTGTAGTAATCCACATCCTATCTTGTCACTCTCCTCAATCTACATTTAATACAAATCTCATGGAAATAACAAATGGGTTAAGTATTAAAATCCATTATTAATGGAGGTCTTCTCGAGACAAAATTTCATCAATTATAAACTTAATTCATATTAATGATCCTTTGAATCAAGATCCCTGAAGTATATTATGATAAAAACATTACTTTTGTAATAATGTTTTGAAAAGAAATGTACACTAATCCTTCAACTTGATTAAATATGACGACCAAAATAAGGGAACAATTTTGCGAAGATACCATCAACCCATTTGTATGGGAAGATCAAAGGTTTTAGTGGTCGATAGAATACAAGTATTACTCCTCATTACCACTTCCAAAGAGGAGTTCAAAGCATATTTGGATGTCACAAATTTCTCTGTTGGGATATGTTCCAGAAGTTTGTGATTTCAAAGAGTTGCTTTCATGGTGCATCGACAAATTCGATAAGAATCAGAGAATAATTCAGCGGCAAGGAGAGTTTATTGGCATTATTGATTTTGTATTGTCATTGATGGAAACATGAATCAAACATGAATAATAGTCAAACATATACAGTGCATAGAGAAGCTCACTGACATAAATCTCAGGAGAGATAGCATAGTAGGTTTCACAGAAGACATATCACAAGCTGCAGAGGAATCCAATATAAACCTAAAGCTCATGAGAGGTAGTGTATTAGGTTGCACAAAATCAGAGTGCACAACATTAATACCTTTGGAAAGGTCTAAGGAAAATCTCAGAAAGGAGGAGCGCTACAAAGGAAGTTCTATTGGGATCAAATTCCCAACAGATCAATTTTAGAACACCCTCAGAGCTATGAGGAAAATATGTTATATTCAGAAGATATGACAACCATTGATCTCTTACCAAAGTCACAGATCAACGATCGTGGTTAATTTGGAATCCAAGTGTAAATCCAAAGGGGTCAAGGAGGAATCATGTCCATTGATGTCATTTTCAGGACAATTCAGGACCATCAAATCGAGGTGGATCCAGAGGCTAGGAAAATTTAAGTCCCAACCTTCAGATCGAGAGCGATATCCTCAGTCGTTAGATCAAGCACTGGAAGGATAGCGTAACTTCATGAATTCACTTAAAATTTTCTAAGTATGGTTCATTATGGAGGTAACAGAAGTTAGGGGTGCATTTTTAAGACATGATAGAAGACATGTGAGTCTACAAGTCCGAGAGTCCGTGAAACCGTCACATAAAATAATTATAAGTATGGTTCATTATCGAGGTAATGGAAGCTAGGGGTGCATTTTGATGACACCATAGAAGACATGTAAGTCTGGAAGTTTGAGAATCCACGAACCCATCAAATAAAATAAATCTAAGTATGGTTCATTATGGAGGCAATGGAAGTTAGGGGTGTATTTTGATGACACCATAGAAGACATGTGTTGTACTATGTTGTCATTGATTTCAAGGGATTGATGTCAAGTATTGTCATAGTGATGTGTTTGTATCATTGATATACTGATTATTGGTTATATGGTCATTGATGTAATTGTTGTCAAAGGGTTTATGTCAAGTGGTGTCATAATGATGTGTTGATTTTAAAGGGATTTGTATCATTGATTCCATGTCATGGTTGATAGGAAGAACCAAATGGATAAACTCCAAAGTGGTCCCCTTATGGTGAAATCCCTCAAAGGAATATGCTCTTGGATAAAGTTATCAAAGTGGTCCCCTTATGGTGAAATCCATCACGAGAATATGCTTTGTGAAGTCCAAATGGTTAGGTGGTTGAGTAGCCCAGCAGTGTGGTTAGGGAACCCAAGTTTGATTGAGTAATAATGTAATGAAGATTAGTGAATTTGTAGGAGAAACTATTCCATATGGATAGTATATGTCATGTCATTTCCGGTGATATGTGGAACGTCACATAACTCCTCATGGTTAGAGAGTTATGGCCATGTGAAGTTGGAGAACCCTCATGAGTTATATAGAAGCCCTTAAAAGGTCAAAGAAGTCAAATTATTCTAGAAGATCCTAGAAGAAGTTGACCATTCAAATTGTTTAGTCATGGGTTAAGTGGTTGCAACAAGAAAAAAATAAAAAATAAATTAGTTTCAACTACAAGTGGACATTTTACTATTTGAGGATAAAGTGGTTGTAAGTGGACAAAGTGGTTAGAAGTGGGTTAGCCCCAAAAGAAGGAATTTGGGTAAGTTGGTTAGAAGATAAACCCTAGAGGAAGCTACTTGGAGAAGTATAAATAAGAGAACAAGGGTCGCTTATGTGTATGATATTTTAGCATATTGAATATCCATTTGTGAAAGGTTATTTGGGCAAGTATTATTGATAGAGTGAATTTGTGGTAGAAAAAATGCGGTAGAAAAATCATGGAATAAGAATCACAGAAGAAAAAACGTGGCAACAAAATCATGACAACAAAACTGCGGTAGCAGAATCACGACAGAAAAATTGCACCAATAGAATCGCGGCAGCAAAACTGCGGCAACAGATTTGGCAGTTGCAGAAAGTTGGCAGTTCGGTAACCACATCAGTTTTGCATTGTTCCAATTGTTGCATGGTATGGTATAGGTCTTGATGATTTCTACAGAATTAAAGGTATATTTTTGTCACATGGTCTTGTTTAAGGGTTTATGGTATTTGGTTTATGGAGAGTATGGTGTATTGATAGAGGTATCTTGTTGGTTAACTTGGTGATATTGTGCATATGGTTGAGATTTGACTTGATGATTGATCTTTGCGAGTAGATCAGATTTGGATGATGAGATTGATGAGATAGGTTGAGGTGACAGGTTGTGTTGTGCATAGTTGATGCACTTGTCTTGGTATAGAATGTTGGTATAGTTTAACAGATTTCTTTCTATCTGCAAGTTGGGTATTGTACTTGAGGGTTGGATTCCTCACATCACAGTTGGTGCTAAGATATGCAGGCTGGGTCTTGCAATTGAGAGTTGGTTCTCTCTTTGAGTTGGTTCTCTTTTCAGTTGGTGTTGATAAAACATGAGATTGTAGTCTCCTGTAACATATAATACAAAAAGATTAAATATATATTTGGTGCTCTTTGTGTTCATTATTGTGATGGTTCAAATTTGTTTATTGTTGATGTATGTTGTTGAGATATGTTTACATGCAAGCAACTAAGTGTGAATGGAAATAATGAGTAAATGGTGATTTCTAACTAAATTTTTGTAAGAAGTGTAAAAATATCCTCAAACTGATTCGCCCACCCCTCTCAGTGTGGTCAGTGTGTCCAATAACATGTGAGTCTGCAAGTCTGAGAGTTCACGAACCCGTCACATAAAATAATTATAAGTATAGGTTCATCTTGGAGGCTACGGAAGTTCGGGGTGCATTTTGATGACACCATAGAATACATGTGAGTCTGCAATTCCAAGAGTCCTTGAACCCGTCACAAGAAATAATTCTAAGTAAAAGTCCATGATTAAAATGAATAAGAACCGTCCACTCAATGGTTGATTATATCCGAACCATCAATCTGTCTAAAGTGCCTAGATGAAATATGGGCCATCCATCTCACCAAGAGATTAAATGTGGGTTGTTAGATCAAGCAGACTAGAGCCACGATCCAGGAGGGAGACATGTGGAAAAAGACAAAGATGACACATGGCCCAATCGACTCGTGACAAGTATCAAGGTCCGTTTGACACATAAAGTTTGTGAAAGTCACGAATCAGGGTGACATGTGGAAGACATACTATGGGTCCACGTCAACCTAGATGACATCAATATACCATGTTATTGCAAGATTATAGCCTTCGGGGATGTCCTACCAGCAAAAATGCCCAAAGCGCAGAAGGTCGAAGTTGGGAAATAATGATGGTCATTGATATAAGATCCTCCATAATATTTCTCGACCGTCAAATCGAGTATAGTGCAAGGATAGTATAAGGAGTACTATCAAATGACAACAATCAGTTTCCCACTCTTGATGAACACTTCGACAGGTCAAACTCTGAAAGAATGCAAGGATTGGAAAGGCCAAAAATCTCAAAGGCCGAAGTATCGGAGGACTTGGTTCCAACACCAATCGTGTGATAAGGTAAAGAAGATATAAAGATCGTAAAGGTCCTAGAAGTAAATCCCCCAAACATTTGAATATAGTCCCATGTAGAAGAATAAGGGAGGAAAGAGAAAGCGCTAATAGAACAACGCTCGGAATGGATAAGCTTGTGGTTTCAAGCCCGCGGTCAAAAAGGGAAGTGGATTGAAGGAAGTGCCTATCTGCAGAATTTGAATCCAGAAATAAATGATCTTGATTAATCACACACAAGGATAAGCACACGGATCTAGCCACCAGTTGCATGCAGAGGAGAAAAGGTTTAGAACCTTTATATTTGGTGCTTAAGCACTGTTACACCCATATAGATTGTTAGAAATTTGTATCATGGACAAAGTTAAGCCCAAATACACTATAGAGGTCCTTGGACATCTCATTATGGGTTTGATGTGCAGTAAGTCAAAGGATAATAGTAAAAGAAGAAATTTGTTATTAAAATAACATATTTGTTAAATAAATGAAAGGGTGCAATGGTTCATGTCAAAAGACACAATGGTTCAATCCAATGCCTATTGATATACTATATCAACCAGACGTTGTGGTGAATCTTAGGTGTCTTTGTGGATTAAATATATATACAATGGATTGAATGAAGGTTCATTATTTATCAGGTTGGTGCTTGTTTACAAGATGGGTCTTATCATGAGGTTTGGATTCCTCACTTTTTAGTTGGATCTAAGTACTACAAGATGGGTCTTGTTATGAGGGTTGGATTCCTCACATCTCAATTGGATATGAGAACTAGAAGTTGGGTCTTATTATGAGAGTTGGATATCTCTTATTTAGTTGGTGTTGAGTAGTTTGGAAATTGGAACATATGTACTTATTCAAGTTTAATAATAGACGATATTCATTCTTATTTATAAAGTTTGTGTTCTTTAATAAGTAATTGAAATACATATATGTTATTCATATAATTTAAGTAATTTGAGAAAGTGTGAGAATTCTCCAAAAGTTTAAGACATTGATTCACTCCCTCCTCTCAGTGTCAGTGTGTGTTTCAAAAATTGGTATCAAAGTAGGTTTTCTTCAAGCAAACCAGTCTATCACTAGAAGGAAGATCCTCCTAAACACACAAATGGGTGGACAAATGGCTCTCTCCACAAATGAAGCTCCCTCATTTGATGGAACAAACTACTCTTCATGGAGGGAAAGAATGAAAATATATCTACATTCAAGAGGATATGGTGTTTGGGACTCAGTAGTATGTAATCCTTCATGGTAATTAACTAACTCAAAGAACAAATCCAAAACTACAAAAGAAACAAAGAGAAACAATTCAATGGCATTAAAAGAAATCCAGAATTGACTGTCAGACCAAATCAAAGAAAAGATGGGACATTGCACCTCTGCTAAATTATTATGGCTCCAGCTAGAGAATTCCTATCGGATTAAACAATAGAACAAAGAAGAAGAGAAATCCTATCAGATTATAGAATAGAACACAGAAGAAGAGAATTCTTATCATATTAAAGAACAAAACATAGAAGAAGAGAATTCCTATCAGATTATAGAACAAAACATAGAAGAAGACAACTCCTATCAGATTAAATTACAAAACACAGAAGAAGACAACTTCATCAAGGAATTGATGCATACCTCAGTAATAATTGAAGAAAAACTATTGAATCTTAATAATGATGTTCTAAGTACAATAGAAGAGATTCGTATGTCACACAAAACTAGTTTTTATATTAAAGTTCCTAGGGATGTTATTGACCAACTTGAATACACAGTTATGTGCACTCTAGAAGAGTTGGATAAACTTCAAAAGAAATATATGTTGCTACAAAAACATTTGAATCAATATAATAGAAATAACCATGAAAAGCATGAACAAAATATTCAGCTAGAAGACAAAGAGGAAGAGATCAAAATATTGAAGACTAAAGTTGTTGGTCTAACAAAAGAAGTGAAAGATTTGAAGACATATGACAAGCCCAATAAAAGCACAGAAGTACTTGAAGAGATAAATGAAAGGGTCATCAATATAAAGACTCAACTTGAGGAAGCTAAGGAAATTGAAGAATCCCTGAAGATCCAGTTGACTAAAAAGGAAGAATCATGTCACATGTTGGAATTGGAAATTGTCAACCCCAAAAACAAGAATGAAAAGATAAATGCAATTGTCAAATTCCAGAACAGCTTAGTTATCCTGGATAGGTTCTGGAACAGTTAAATATCAAGCAATGACAAAAATGGTCTTGGGTACAATAAGAAAGAGGAAGGTGGAAAGTGGAACCCCGTTCTCAAACATAAGAAAGGTGTTGGGTTACTGAGAGGGGGGTTGAATCAGTAATAGAGAAATTTAATCCTTTTTAACCATATAATCCAAGTGTTATATCAATGTAGAATTATCATCTAATAACTACAGAGTAAATAAGCAATGAAAAAATGAATAATCATACACATACACAGTACACCAGTGTTTTACGTGGAAACCCAAAGTGGGAGAAAACCACATAATGCTTTTTCCTATATGTCTTGAAGAATTACATTTGTTGAAAGCACCAACTTCCTTTGTTTTCTAGCTACAACTGGAAGGAGGCTCCAACCCCCTAGTTTCTCAGGCTACAACCTGAGGGAAGATCAAACTCCCCAATTCTCTGGCTATAACCATAAGGAGGCCACAACCCCTTATGTTCTCTAGCTACAACTGGAAGGTGGGTACAAACACTTGTCCTTTCCCTGTCCAACCGCCCTGGCATATAAGTAGAATTATGGAACCACTGCCACACTATCACTGTGATATATACTGATGTAAACCTGTACCAATCAACCTGTAATCAACCTGTACCATAAACAAGTGCATCAACCATGCACCAACCTATACCTCAGCCTATAATCAACCTGTACCATAAAAAAGTGCATCAACCATGAACCAACCTATACAAAACCTATACCATGAACAAGTGCATCAACCATGCACCAAACCTGTACAAAACTTGTACCATGAACAAGTGCATCAACCATGCACCAAACATGTACAAATAACCTATCACAAAAACCCGTCTCATCAATCTTATCAACCAAATCAGACCTACTCACTAAGATCAATCACCAAGACAACTCTCAAATATGTGCATCAACCAAGCATAACACAACAACTCGTAATCATCACCAAGATCAATATGTGCTTCTAATAATATACCAATACAAGTATGCTACATCATCCATAAACCATGTGTCAACAATACTACTAAAAAGTGCCTCCAACCATGTACCAATTATGTACCAATCATGTATCAACTACTCATCAACTATGACTCATCAAGATGTACCGACATCATCAACTATGCACCTCATGTATGTGCCAACTCATCAACTACTTGTCTCAACCATGTACCCAACATGTACCTCAACCAAAATCCCTCATCAACTTCATCATCCAAATATGATTTGTAACTCTGTAATAAACCTGGTGTATATTATCACATACCTACAAACATTCCTTATCTTTAACAACAAGAGACTAGCATTTTCATCAAACTTTACTTTAGTCTCACACGACTAGTTTTGGATTAGTCAACAACCCTAACTTGAAATAATCATAACTATGTACATGTAATGAATAAAGATCTAAAAATAGTACACAATGTTCTTCAGTGTGTTTTATGCAATTCCTATAGGTTTCAGTACTTGGAACCTCTCAGAAAAGGATTTATAGCAAAAATGGCATACCTTGTTGAATTATGGCTTATTCTAGAGAGCAAACTTGTAGAGTGTGCCCTGCACGGAATATTTGGTGTATGGATATGAAAATTTTCAAATGAATAATAAAGAATGTACTATAACCAAAAAAAAATTTATTACTTAATTTGGATCTGTTATGAAGAAGTTATGACGTTTTTACCCGAAACATCTGTTTTAGACTAGTTTCAGGACTACCCACAAACCCTATTTTCCACGGAGTGTAACTCCAAAACTACAATGACACACAAGCTGAAATTCGTACCACAACTACTTGGATATGTTTTCTCATTGTATTATCAATTTCACAATTGGAATCTTTCTATAAAAACATTTATTGCGAAAATGGTGAGATGACCTATAAATAACATACCTTAGAAAGCATCATCAAAAGAATTTATCCTCCCTTGAATTTCGGCCTTCTTTACTTCACCTTCTCTCTGAAATTCAGCTTAGATATCCTTTGGTTACCTCATTCACCTATATATATTCAATATTCTCAAGTGTGATATGAAATGAGAGATCCTTGCCTCTTATTTATACTTTCGTGTAGCTTCCTCAAGGGGTTACCTTTTAACCATCTTAACCCACTTTCCTTATTTTAGGGTTAACCAACTTCTAACCACTTGTCCAATTAGTAATTTATCCATTAAATT
>SNQJ01S0069277.1:70360-82459 GCA_010110895.2 Picea sitchensis
TATCAGGTTGGTGCCTATTTACAATATGGGTCTTTCATGAGGGTTGGATTCCTCACTTCTCAGTTGGATCTGAGAAATACAAGATAGGTATTGCTATGAGGGTTGGATTCCTCACATCTTAGTTGGATCTGAGAACTACAAGCTGGGTCTTGTTATGAGAGTTGGATGTCTCTTATTCAGTTGGTGCTGAGTAGTTTGGCGATTGGAACATATGTACTTATTCAAGTTTAATAATAGATGATATTCATTCTTATTTATACATTTTGTGTTATATAATAAGTAATTGAAATACATATATTCTATTCATGTAATTTAAGTAATTTGATAAAGTGTGAGAATTTTCCAAAAGTTTAAGACACATATTCATCCCCCGTCTCAATGTCAGTGTGTGTTTCAATAGATTCCCCTATTTCTTTATCACCTTTGGGATTCAATAGAATTCTCAGACTCCACTTCAATAGAATTATCAGACTCCTAGAGCTGACAATGACTTTCAAAGGGGATGAAATCAAGGGTTTTTTGAAGACAAGAAATGGAAAAATACAGCTTCTACGAGAATACCTTGAAGACCTAATGATTATTCCATAAGACCTATCAAGCATTTAGGTTATTTCATTCAAAAACCCCTATCAATAAATGGCATTTATATTCACCATAGTATCTGAACAATAATCTACGGATACTATTCCCCGATTGGCTCTATATATCTTTCATTTTTCAATTCATGAGAAAGAAATTTTTTATTGGGAAAATATTATCTCCAATGAACTATCTTTTCAGTTGGCAAACTTCAAAAAGAATAATAAATTCTACATGTCCTCATATCTAATTTTCACCATTACTTACTGTCACGTTTCCAAAGGTTTTCATTTATCTAAACAAGTCAATTGTAAAATTGATCCTGTCCATATGTGGTACCCCGCTTTATCGAAATAGAAGAATATGTATCATTTTAATGAAGTACACAATGCATTCATTTCTTATTTCAAAAGACTTATTTATGGACCAAACACATCAAGATTGTCTATGGAAGCAACATCCTTTTTGTGTAAGAGGGGAATCTTTGAAGAAATGGAGCATTTCAGTATTATTAGAATTTATTTTTCCCGTGAAAAATTCTCGTATCTTCCGTATTTTTTTTCAGACAAGATATTTGTTGTTGAAGTTTGTAAGAAGTATAGATTATGGTCCCATTTATTTCACGAAAAGAGGAAAAGGAATTGTATTCGTCTTCCATGGAGAATTGAAGAGATAACGTTGAAAAAAAATACAAATATTAATGAATTATCAGTCACATATGATCAGTTTAATTTAAATAAAGTGGATGAAATCAAAGGGTTTGACCATAACTAGTTGTTTCTTAAACATATGACATATGTAGGCTACAACGTCTAATTTTCTGGTACATTCCTATTCAGGAAAGAAGAAGGTGATAGCCAGAATCCTCAAGCATTGTCTATTGATAAAAAACAAGAGGATATTGAAATAGTTGTTAGTACAATTGATCAACATAGACAATGATGAAGAGTTGTGCATGAGAGGAGTTCACGGTCTCCCAATACTTCTCAGAAAAGTGGTCTACCCAAACAAAAATATTGTCTACAATTCAAGAGAAAATAAAATCTTCAATAGATAATTCTGATGATGGAGGTGAACAAAACCATCCTAAGGGAAATATGGAAAGACCTCATAAACTCCCAGTGACTAGAAAAAGAAAAGAGGAATCCCTGACTTTGCACAATTCCCTATTCGACAAAAATTCAAAGAAATTGGTCATTGAAAAAGTTCATTCAAAAAATAAAAAGATTCAAGGAAAATTAAGCACAGGATGTAATTTCACTGGAGTTCCACCTTCCATAACTGTAAATATTCATGAAGCTACAGGGGAAGCACTAAAAATGCCAGTCAAAGAAATGGAGAATGAAAACACTACTCTAAAGGATAAAATTAAAGAATTAGAGTGTTTTGATGCCCCCACCTTTATTTGGCAGTCCAATTGATACAATGCATCCTTGGAAGAGTCTTGATGGAACACCAGAATCTAGCTCCATACTAAGAGGAACATCAACTCTACTATACTCCATTAGAAGGTATGTTGGAGAAAACATCAAGAAAAGAATGTCTCTCATTCTCGAAACATGGGAATTGGAAAATAGTTTTTTCTCTTTGGGATCAATAAAGAAAAACTTCAAACAATACCTTCAAGTTGATATAGAAAATGATGAAGAATTTTATAAAGGGATTGTTTCCACCTTTTTTGAAAAAGTTTCAAGTGTTAGTCAGTATGGGAGGAAAGAAGAGGACTTTCCTTCCCTAATCTGAATAAAGCAACTCAGGGCATGTTGGTTAAAAAGAATTAAGAGTTTGAAATACATGTTAGCTAAATGTGGCAATATAAGTGTCAAAAGAGGAGAATTGTATTTGAAATTAATTGAAATGGATTTAGTGTTGGACACACCTACCACACTTAGAGGGGGGGCGGTGAATGAGTGTGGGGCTCTTTTTCATAACTTCCATCTTTCACAAAACTCATTAGTTAGAATTCAACATTTTACTCATTACTCATTGCTGTCATTTATAGCCAGTTAGATGTGAACACATACCAACAACATATATCAGCAATATTTCATCAACAAGTCATCACCGCAAGGAACACAAAGAACACAAGATGTATGTACAATTTATTTTTTATTACAGACTACAATCCTTGGGGTGTTTCAACAACAATTGAATAGAGTACAACTATACAAGAGAAATAGCTCTATATGCAAGACTCAGCTTACATTCTCAGCACCAACTGAGATGAGGCAACAATCCTCCACAGATATCAATCTGTCACAGGTACGCGACCTGTCAGTAGTGCAGCCCGCGTGTGTATGTGTTGTGGCTCACTACAGATTGTGTGTGTATGCGGCCAGTCTATACTGCAACCCACGTATACCTTATGAGCTATTAGAGTTTTTCCTTTTCAT
Source organism: Picea sitchensis (assembly GCA_010110895.2). Classification (NCBI taxonomy): domain Eukaryota; kingdom Viridiplantae; phylum Streptophyta; class Pinopsida; order Pinales; family Pinaceae; genus Picea; species Picea sitchensis. The sequence goes on from SNQJ01S0069277.1 coordinate 73,333, forward strand.
CACATACTCAGATCCTATGAAACCTATAAACACATTCTCTTCTGTCTTCCATTGTCCAGTCTGACCCATAGTCAGTCATAACACATCCAAGCTCTCCAATAGCTTGATCATACATCTCAACCATACAATATGAATGCTACTCAATCATGTATACATAAAAAGTATATAGTAGCCATCATATCAGTACTGAATCATAAGAGTGTTGATCACTCCACATCACAACAGCCATACCAAGAATGCCTCAAGCATTCACCTCCACGACAAATAAGAATATCCATCAAGATAAATAATGCAACCATACTAGAGTTTCTATGGCAGATCTGAGTCCATAGAACGTAGATCTGGAACCTACTTCATCATCTAAGAGCCTGTCATTAGCTCAACCACAGATCTTCAAGACCTCATCAACTGTACGCACCCTGTCCTCATTCATCCCACGTATGTATGCGCCCTGGCTCAAAGCAGTGCACGTATACCTCAGAAACTAAGGTTTCTGAACTTCCGAGACTTATGTCATCATGACCTCAGAATTGCCGAGAATTTGATGCGCTCATGAGATCGTTCAGATCATCTATCTCTCAGAATAGATCTTCAATCATGCTTAAGAGATATTCCACAAGTTCTTCTTATCAATCATGACAAGACAATAATGAGTCATCTTTACATCAATCAAACTATGCATAATATATCAAAGAATCCATCTTCATCATGTATCAATGAAAACTCATTGGTCCATCTTCATCTATGCATATTGATCCATATTCATCGATTGGTTTCCACTTGACATTTATCATTCTCATCAAGGACAATACATATTACATTGTTCATCAATCATACTATCAATCAATTCATCCATTGACATCAAACAAACAATCAAACCATTGGCATGAATGAAAACATGATCCAACATTTAGTTGGATCAACCAAAGATGTGGAGGACCCACATCTAATATTGAATTCAATTCTTGTGTCAAAAGAGTAATTCAAATAAAATTTGGACTTATTGAAGACTATGTCAGCTGAGAAATTTAACAACCTGGCCGAGTATTCAGATATAGAAGTGGAAAGTTGGTTGGTTAGTTATGTAAACAAAAATGAATATATTGATGTAACACCCTATTTTCCCCCATGACTATAATTATTCTTAATACTTCATAGGATTATGTTTATTGAGCTTGTAATCATGTTTTGATTAATGAAAAACACTAGGTAGATGACTAAGAGGGAAAATCCTTGAGAGTACTAGCCATGTTATCACGAGTGGAATTAATAAAGTGGAAAGGTGAGGTGGAGCTGAAATGTTTTAGTGAAGAAAATAGGACCAACTTATACTTTCAAAACATAAACCCATGCCTACCAGCGTACCCATATTGGTATGAAGCCACGTGACCAATTATGGAGGTTGGACTGGTGGTTGAATAAGTTAATAACGGTTGATAGTTTTGGTCACTTGAAGAAGGAAAAGAGTCCACTGGGCGAACTAACAAATAAGACACCACAGATTTTCCCCTTCAGGAATTCATAATTTAGATAGCAAGTCACATCTGACATAAGCCACAAAAGTCCCAAGGATTGGAAGAGGAAGAGTAAAAAGGTGAAAAAAATCACCAAGGGAAGAGACACAGTAGTAGCAGTGGAAGAGGGAGTACGTAGTGCATAGAGGAGAATACCCTGAGGAAGCAAAAGTGAGTGCAAGAATCACAAGATGATGGCATAGTGAATAAAGGTGTTCATTAGCACAGATTGAAGAAGAGAATAAATTAGAGAGATTTCTTTGAATAAAATAGGAAGCTCTTCTAAGATATTGATGATTTCTGCAAAAAATAGACCTGGATCCATACTAGAGAAATAGAGGGTTGCATGTTGGTACTAACTAGACAAAAACCTGCACTAGTAAGGGGAGGTCATCGAGGTACTATTTAGCAAAGAAGGGGATCTCTTTTGCAAAGGAAATCTAGTTAGAGAGGTATTCGATAAAACTGTGGAATCCTTGAGCTCAGTGGGAAGGGGGAAACTTCAGCTGGTTTTCAGTGAAGGAAGGAGAGTAACCTTCCTGGATCATCCTAAATTTGGAAGTCACTTGAATCATTCCCTTGTGATATCATGTATTGGCACAAGGGTGGTGTACTATAGGAATGCACTTTGCAGTATGGCCTAAGGTTGGGAGGAAAGGCATCCTCTCTCAGTCAGTTGGCAGCTGATATTTTCTCGAACAGATAATTGTTTAACCTGGCTTATTTGATATATGATAATGATGTAAATGTGTGGTTTCTGGCTTCATGGGAACAATATGAATGCATGTGAATGATGAATTGAATTCCTAAGTAAAATGGAATGTGTTTGTTTTCCTTCACTGTTTAAATTTGTTAACCTGTGAAATTAAGTAAAGTCAGGATGGCATGTGTTCCTGAGGTTCTTGCAAATTAGGAGGAAATCTTGCAAGACTTGGACAAAATATTCATCCGAAATATGGCATGAATGCCTTAGTATTTGGAAGGCGTCATAGGGGTGAAGGAGTTCTATATTCGGAGGTAAAATTATGTTCATGAGTGGAAATATTGAAAGATATGTAGAATTCATCCCAAGGAAGTGCGAGAGAGATTCAGTTGGTCTCAGGGTAGTGCCTGATCTCTTAAAGATTGGGTAAAACCGTTAACAAGTCCCTGAAATTGGTTAAGTCCCAATTTCAGACCGACGTCTAGAAGAAAACCCTGTGTTGAACTAGATAAGATTATAGTCATTGATTCGATGTGGTGAATGAATCTCAGCCTTACCCTGAAGGGTGATATTAGCAGAAGTCTCTAGTCATGGAGTCGGGAGAATAAGAGAGCCCAACGACGATGAAGTCCTAGAAACATTGATAACGTAGATCAGAGTGATAGGAAGATCAGATCGTTCATCGAGAGGTCGATACATTAAGGTGACTAAAAGTTGGAGTGAGAAGATTAGACAACAATGAGGGAGTGTCGACAAGGATGAAGACTCAAAAAAGAACAAGAATCGTTGATCGACACACATGTGATATTTAATCTAAGTTGTATAGTATCGTGGGTCTTGCATAAGTGAGAAAAAAGGGGGAAGTGATGTGACGCTAAAGAGGGTGTCGGCATGGTAGCTAGCACACCTTGAGAGGTGATGCGTGTTAACAAAGGAATGGTCAATTGGACGATAGTGGCCCTGGATGGGTTGGAAGACCTTAATTCTTTGCTTTAAACCGTAACCGTCATATTTACATGTCGTTAGATCTCAATTGTTCGTCTGAAGATGGAGGAAAGAGATCCAGAGTGAGGCTAGAAGGTGGGTTGATGATGAAAGGGTCACAAGGTTAGACAATAGTCGTTGATCGATGAAGAGGTGAAATGACATCTCAGTTGTGGAACTGTGTGGACCCTACCTTTCCACCTTGGAAGAGGTAAAAGTAGCGGACATTATCCATCGCACAAGTCAAAGGAACCAACGTGATCGAAGCCATTAGATGTTGAAGATCAAGAGTAGTTAGATTTGGAATTGAACCGTGAGAGAGTTCGTTGTCAAAACTTGTTGTTTGGGGTAACTCATAACTCTTAAGGAGTAGAACCCCGATGACGATGAAGGTCATCCTTGATGATCATAGTTGTTACATTGGAAAGCCTCATGGGCCAGGTGGAAGGTGCCACACTAGATTTTAATTCAGTTCCATGTCAGATGGTATGAATGGCAGGGTGTCATATGGATACCAAGTGGCAGTAAGGAAGATTTGAAACCTGTAAGATCGAGAACTTTGGAAGACAATAACTTCTGATTCAGATCTTGGTTTCAAATATGAGTGCAATTGTTAGAAATCTCTTAGCTAGTAGAATATGTTTATGAGTTTAAGAGAGAGAAATTAATTGAGGAAGAGGAAGAGGAATTTAGAAGCTCCACTAGCCTACATGAGGGTTAGGGGGTTGGGTGTGTTACAAAGTGGTATAATAGAAAAGTTTGAAATCTAGGCTTGAATGGGTCACCAAGACTGCTTTAAAAAATTATCTATCAAATCTTTTATTATGCCAAGACTGCATGCAATGGATAACAATATTTCACTGTTTCAACACGTAGGAAGTATTGAACGAGAAGGCCAATGGAATTAAATGGTGTAGTGTATCATGGAAGACACATCACATTTCCAAGATGAGGAATTTGATGTGGAAAGGGACAGAGAGACCCCTCCAGATTTAGTAGTCATTGTTAGAAGCCTAAAGGTAGATAATGAGAGGCTCAAGAGAGCCCAGGCTAAATATGCAGATTTGAATGTAGTGCTACTACATAGCTTGTATGAAATTTAGAAGCATCTGTAGCAAGGCCCTAGTAATGTAGAGTTGCAGTAGTTGGAGTGGTTTAAAACCCCTTCACATGCCCAAAAGCATGGATTGGCCCATAGAGATGTGGGAAAGAGTTCTTCCAAGAAAAGGCATTGGAATGTTAAGAAGAGTAAAATTGGTGGAAGTATTTCCACGAAGTCATCCAACGGGAATATTTCTTCCGAGGAGTTTTTCAGTGATGACATTGAATCTAGTATTCCAAGGAAAAAGAAGAGACATTCACATAGTTATTTGAATGGAGAAATCAATAAGGATAAACCACCTACCTTGGATGGAGAAATCAAGAAGGGAGAAGAAGCCGAGGATTGGTTGTTGGGTTTGAAGAAGTAATTTCGGTTACATAATTATTCTCAGAATACCAAGGCAAGGATTTTCGTCTTCAACCTTAATGGAGGAGCTTCTATATGGTGGGAATATATCAAGGAGATCAAAGGATTGAAGGAAAGAAAACTGACCTAGAAGCACTTTGAGAAGTACTTCAGAAAGGCATACCTATCGTAGAAATACTATGATGACAAAATCAAGGAATTCCATGAGCATAAGTTGGGTCAACTTACCATGGATTCCTATGCCAAAAGATTTGTGGAATTGATGAGGTATGTCCCTTACCTAAAGGATGAGAAAGCAAGAGTGCAACATTTTCTCAGTGGATTTCCATAGTCCTACCATCGAAGAATTGAATTTGATAAGATGAATACATTGGAGGACACTATAAGGAAGGTCAAGTGTTGTTATGATCAATACAATCACAATCCAGAGCCTTCTAAGAACTGGAAGAGAAGAGATAAGAGTGGGTATTAGAAAAATGGAATCAGATCATTCCCATATAAGAATCTGAAGAAGGGTGTGCAGTTTGGTCAGCCAAGAAGGAGTGTGCATCAATAGAAATTTATTTCTTAGAGTGGAAATAGGCCATCAGAGTAGGCAAGAGAAAGAATAGAAGAGCATAAGAAAGGACCTTTGCAATTTTGGGGGTGTGGAGAACCACACATCTTTAGGGATTTTCCTCATAGGCAGCATGACAATACAAAATTATGTCATGTGAAAGAAGTAACCACAATTAATGATATGGCCAGAAGTGTGCCAAGAATATATGTAGTTGTGGAGAATCGACAAGAAGACCACCAATCTTCAGTAGTGGAGTTGGAAGGTCTAATTGCAAAATAACATGTTTCTATTTTAATTGACCCTAGATCTAATCTTAGTTATGTCTCACCGCATGTTTTTGAAGCATGTGCCTTACAAAGGAAGAATCATGAAAAGGAATGGTTAGTTCAATTAGCCACACGAACTAAGAGAAAAGTGGTTGAGGTCATAGAAGCTTGTCCATTTGAGATAAGTGGATTGTGTACACAAGAAGCCTTGAATATCCTATCCTTAGGGTCATATGACGTGCTACTAGGAATGGATTGGCTAGCTACCCACAAGGAAAAATTGAATTTCTATTAGAAAACTTTAGAATGCGAAGATGAAGAAGGAAATGCAAGAGTTTTGCAAGGCATTCATAAGCCAATTTCAATTAGGCAGATAACGACATTACAACTTAAGAAGTTCATTCGGAAAGGGTGTCCCTTGTATGATACACAAGTGCTTAACTCAGTAGGAGGAAAGGAGCTGAAGCTGAAGATCACCCTATATTTTGGGAGTTTAAGGATGAGTTTCCAAAATAGGTACCTGGAATACCTCCAAAGAGAGATCTTGATTTTTCAATAGATCTTGTACTTGGAGAAGTACCGGCATCAAAAGTTCCCTACAATGAGCACACCAGAACTGGTGAGTTGAAGCTACAGTTGAAGGAAATGTTGGATAAAAGTTATATCAGGCCGAGTGTGTCCCCATGGGGAGAACTAGACTTGTTTGTAAAGAACAAATATGGCACATTGAGACTGTGTATTGACTATAGACAGTTGAACAAGATGACCATTAAGAACAAGTATCCATTACCCATGATTGATGATCTCTTTGATCAACTCATGGGAGCTACAATATTTTCAAATATTGACTTGAGGTATGGATACCACCAAGTCAGGATTAAGGATGAGGACATCCACAAGACAACCTTTAGAACGAGGTATGGGAACTATAAGTTTATAGTGGTGCCATTTGGGCTTATAAATGCACTAGCCACTTTCATGTGCTTAATGAATAGTGTGCTCAACAAGTATTTAGACAAGTTTTTCCTAGTGTTCATGGACAATATTTTTGTCTGTACCCAGACTAAAGAAGAGCATGAAGAAAATCGCAAGATGGTGTTACAGGTGTTCAAAGAGAACCAGTTGTATGCTAAATTTAGCAAGTGTGATTTCTTTTAGAAAGAAATCCAGTATTTATGCCATGCAATTTCAATAGAAGGAGTGGCAGTAGATCCCAAAAATATCAAGGAAATCGTGGATTGGTCTACCTCTAGAAACGTGACAGAAGTGAGATATTTCATGGGATTGGATGGTGTTGAGACCCGAGATTGACATTCCCATTACCCTATTATACTCTTCACCTATACCTTTTTGTCCTACCTAAAGCTTGAGTGAATGACAAGAACGCTACCAATTGCCAGTAATAAGGTCATAAGGTAAAGTATGGTTAATTCATGCATTTTGTGGTTTATTGAGTTAAGGAATTAAATATTTCATGTACTAATACTCGATTTGTCATATGTGAATCCTTGACCTCTAGATGTCTAGCGTTCCTGTACCAGCTCAGCTATCTGGTACCTGCGCACCAAGACTGTTGTTGTCCGAATCCGGTACCAAACGCATCCAGTACTAAATCTTACCTGTTGCGATCCGGTACCAACGGCCATGCTCTGTCATGATCCGGTACCACCTTTTACACTCTGTCATGATCCGGTACCATCTACCTGTTACGATCCAATACTAATATGGAAGAGCCTAATGCACTAAGTTAAGTGCCAGATCTCACCTAAGTCAATTGGTGGATGTCTATTTGCTATGATAAGGATAGTTTGTTGATTGCCTCATCCTCATGCACTTCGTGTCATGAGGATGAAGCTAAATATGTAACCGAATGATTAAACTTAACAACTGATTGATTTGAAAATCACTTCGCCTCCTTGTGTTTCACGATTTAGACTATTAAATAGCCGTGGCAAGGATGGTAGAAGAGTAGGAGGGTTATCATATCACCAATATGTAAAGCAACATATGATAGTATAGAACATATCCTGAGTGAAGATTAATGTAATGTCATTTTACCTCTATATTCTGATTATCTATGATTAAGAATGAGTTGAGTTGTTAAAGAGAGTTTTGATTTTATGTTTTGAAGTGTGAGTGAGAGTAATGTGTGTGTTAAAAGCAATATTCCTGTAGACTTTAGTAGCTGACCTGTTGAAGCGGAAAGGGCCCACCGCCCAACAAAGGTCGGCCTCTTTGTAGATTAGCATTAATATTTGTTTTCAGTAGTATAAACATTGAATCAACTAAAGCTTTAATTCTGTTAGATGATAGTAGTACAACTTAGATTGAGATTTCCATTCTATAATTGCTTAGAGATCTTTAATTGCTCTGTTTTTGCATATGCCCTATTTCTGTTCTCATGAATTTGATTTCCTTGAGTGATCATAGGTGTTGGCAACAATAGTCAAAACTACTTGGATAAGAACTAGTGAAGTTCATTGTGAACCACAGCAGAACCAACATATTGACTATTGAACTACCCATGCTATGTTGATTGATGTGTGATTTCCTTTCAGAAAGTGTGGATTGCATAGTTAGTTTTCTAGATCAGACATCAAAGTTGATCTATCAAACCAATTCCATCTCATACTTGCATGTGCCATAATGGAATAGATAGCCTCTCTATGAAAGACAACCAAAGTGCATTGTAGTTTGCTATTTTGATTTGTTTCCAACATACATAATCTAGTTTGATTCTATACTCGTGACATTAGAAATTACCTTTCTTACTGGTGTCTTGTAACTCTATTGATTACGAATCCTAGATTGATAATTAATGAGTGCATTATATTAGACATATAAGTAGCACAACATTTTGGCGCCGTTGTCGGGGAGTTGCAAATGGTAGGAAGTAATTTTTAGCTTAGATTGTTTGCATAAACTTTAATGTTTTAAAAGGCTACTTGAGGGAGGAGGATAAAATGTTTAAGACGTGAGTGAAGAGTTTCACAGCCACTAGAGTGGGGTTCTCCGAAGCCAGGTTGCCTTCTTACCTTCTAGATAGAATTAGGATTTCAATTTAGCTAAAGAATCAAATTTCCATTTTATGCATAGATATAGAGATAACAAGGGTAGATTTGTAAGCTCCAAAGATTCAAAAACAAACCCCCCCACTAATCCAACTAACACTGGTGCAGGAAAAATTCCACCAACAGAAAATTCAAGGGGATCCAACAAGGCCCCAGAAGGAAAACCTAAAACAGAAGAATCAGTATTGGGACAGGCAGAACGTGAGTCTGTTGAACATTTAGGAGACACATAAAATCCAGTTTCTGAACCATCCATCAGTAGAATGGTAGAAGAAGAAGGAAATGCAGCTATAGAGACTGAGACCTTTGGGTTTCCAATCTTGGATATTTCCAGAAACACCAGCATGAAGAATATCCCACTATCATTGTTACCCACTTTCAGAGGTATGTCAACTGAAGATACAGATTTATTTTTATTTGAGTTTCACATATTATGTAGAAGCTATAACTAATCAGATGATGCCCCAAAACTTAAGCTTTTTCCTGCTACAATGAAAGATTCAACCTTAAGATGGTTCATGAGCTCAGGAGAAAATACAATCCTTTCTTGGGATCAAATGAA
>SNQJ01S0069277.1:82509-100618 GCA_010110895.2 Picea sitchensis
AATCCTTTCTTGGGATCAAATGAAAGACACATTTTTACGAAAATACCAAGACTATTGTAAGGATAATGTTAAAAATGACATTTTTAAAATGCATCAAATAGAAGATGAAAGTCCTGAAGACTACTTAGAAAGGTTCCTATACAACTATCAAAAGTCAAAACTATTCACCTCAGACCCAGCTGTAGTAAGAACTGTATTCTTGAAAGGTCTTAGGGATGATTGCATAGAAGTTTTAAACTTGTTGAGTTCGGGAGATGTACACCAATTTTTTTTTCAGAAATTGCATATTACTGTAGGAGATACTCAAGAGGACAAGCTAAAATAGGCAAAGGACCAAGAGATCCTTTTAGTAGAAATACAAAACAAAGTTCAGGGACTATCACTAGAACTGAGTTAGGAAACTTATTGGAGAACTTTAAAACAGACATCTTTAGCACAATAAGTAACCAATTAGATACTCTGAAACTAAAAAAGAAACAAGAAGAAGATGCTTTAGCAATATTTAGTCATAGATTCTGAAAGAAGAACAACAACGAGAAAGAATGCCCATTAAATGTCATAGAAATCTGTGGTCTGTGTACACTAGAACACCCCACATCTGAGTGTCCAACCTTGCTTGAACTACAAGACATGTATAGGGGAGGAGGAGTCTCACAAGAACAACCATACCCTTCTAGAAGACCTTGGAGAGCCCAAAATCCCAATACATTTTATGATCCTAATACACAATATCAACAACAACAATGGGGTCCTTCCCCAATGACTTATCCACAATGGACACCTCAACAAACTTAGCCTTGGCAACAACGTTGGAGGGGACCTATGTATGGAAATCCCTCTTACCCTACATATCCACAGCACCCTGCAAACATTTCCCAATTACTACTTGGATTCAACCCACCACAAATGCAAGCTTTACTCCCACCTCCTATACAACAACAATTTATAACCCCCTTGAATCCTAATCAACAACAGCAAGTATCTATAAATCCCAATCAACAACCAAAAAACCAAGCTGCCCACAATCCACCGAGACCAACAACAATCCCTGCCTAGCTAGTCCCTAACCCCAATAATCGACCCACCCACCCTGTGAAGAATATAGAAGTTCAAACCTTTCCCACCTATGAAATTCAACTATGATCAGGGAAAGTTGTAAACCAATCAAATCCTGTAGTAATGATTCAGGAAGACAATAATAATCATTCTGAGGAAGAAAACACTCAAACCACCCCTACAGAAGAAGAGGCCTCTCCTCCTATCCCAATCACTTCCCAATCTGTATGAGTACCCCAACAAATTAATCTTCCACCTTACCCCGAAATACTGTTAGTGAATAAACTCGACCCACCCTTGCACGGAGATATAGAAGATGACTTACGAAATGTGTGCATAAAAATACCTCTGCTACAAGATATTAAGGATATCCCTATATACACCAAAATTATAAGGGATATTTGCATTAAGAAACCAGGAAGGAAGAAGAGGGAACCTCCCCTTGTTCAGGTAGTGGGACAATTATCTGAATTCATTTATGAAATGCCATAGAAATATAATGACCCTGGAAACCCAGTTGTCACTATTGAAATTAATGGCATTTCTCTACCAAATACACTCATTGATTTGGGTGCATCTATTAATGTAATGCCTTTTGACACTATGCAGAAGCTCCAAATCAATTAGCTAAGACCAACCCAAACCATGATCGAGTTGGCAGATAAGTCAGTCATTAGCCCTGTAGGAAGTCTAGATGATGTCACAGTCACCCTAGCTTCTTGGGAATATCCAATAGAATTTTTAGTCATCTATTCTAAATCATCCTCCAAACCAGGACACCTTGTGGTTCTTGGCCACCCTTGGCTGGCCACAGCAGATGCCTTTATCAACTGTCGGTCTGGTGAGATGACTATATCCAATGGAACACATAGCCAACAACTTTTTCTCTTCCCTCCTGCCCAACTGACACAAGAAATACCTATTTGGTTAGAAAACCCTTATGGAGAGGAAGATTGCATAAAACCTCTATTAACACTTGAACAAGTAATAGGAATACAAGAACAATCAGATGAACAAGTATTAAGCTTATTTTTGGCTGACACAAATTGCATTGAATACCCAAGGTCTTTTGTAGAATTGTCACATATTTTTAGTTCTGAATTTCAACAAACTTGGAACCATGATATCACTCAATTATACACTTTATCACCAGCCTCCTCAGATAAGGAAGAAACTACTCTGAACTTGTTGAGATTAACCCATGAAAACCTTTGTATATCAACTCTAGTTTGGAACCGGAACAAAGACACAAATGATTGAAATGCTCCAAGACAATTTGATGCATTTGCATGGGATTATCACGGACATGCCGAAAGGCATTCACCTTGACACATGCACACATCATATCTACACTAATGACCAAATTAGACCAGTTAGACAGCCTCGGCGAAGGATGAGTCCATCCCTTAAAGATATTGTAAAGAGGAATTTGCAAAAACTCCCCTCAGGAGCCAATCTCATATACCCCATTTAGGATAGTCAATGGGTATCTCCACTTGTCATGGTTCCCAAGAAAAATGGTAAATGAAGGATATGTGTAGACTTCCAAGAGTTGAACAAATCCACCCATAGGGATTACTTTCCTTTACCATTTATTGATCGGTGTTGGATACTTGTGGGAAGAAATTATTTTTCGTTCTTTGATGGGTTTAGTGGTTACAACCAGTTACAAATAACACTCGAAGACCAAGAAAAAGACCACTTTCACCTGCCCTTGAGGAACATATGCTTATAGGGTTCTCCCACATTGACTTTGATACCCCAACCACTTTCAAAGAGTTGTCCTAGCCATTTTCTATGACTTGACCAATGATTGTGTGAAGTCTACATGGATGACTACAGTCCATGAAGCATTGGCAGTTTAGAAAAAGTCTTGATTAGGTGTAAGGAAACCAACCTTTCCTTAAGTAATGAAAACCAAGAAATGATGCTTACTTGAAGGTATTGTTTTGGGACATCACATTTCCCGTTAAGGCATGAGAGTTGATCCAGAGAAAGATTTATATCACACAAATCGAGAATACCTTCCTCACAAAAGGAAGTGTGCAGATTTTTAGGGCATGTTGGATATTATAGAAGATTCATTCCAAATTTACAAGCCTAGCTACCCCTTTATTTAAATTATTATCCAAAAGAATTTAAATTGGGATGATGAATGCCAAATATCTTTTGGAATTCTAAAACAGAAATTGTCAACTACCCTTGTATTAAAAGGAACAAATTGATTTGCTTCAGCACTCATATCTGTATTGATGCCTCAGACAGAGCCCTTGGGAAGTCCTTGGACAAAGAGAAAATCAAATGCCCTATACTATTTACTTCGTGTCAATTAAAATCTGTCTCATTTGGTAATTATACGGTCCTTGAGAAAGGAATTTGCTAGAAGTAGTCCATGCTATCAATAAATTTAAACACTATATTACTTTGGATATCAAGATTTTGTACACTTTGATCATTCAACCATCCGATTCTTAATGAACAAACCTCTAACAAACCCTAGAGTTACAAGGATGGCTTTATTATTACAAGAGTTTAATATCAATATACGGTAGAGATAATCTTGTGGCTGATTTCTTATCTAGAATGATTCATCACAGAGATAATGCACTAGTAGAAGATACCTTTCATGATGAAAATTTATTTTCTATTTCTACATTCACTCAGGTGGTATGCGGATGTCACTAACTATCTTGTGACAAGGAAAATGCCTCAGAAATTGTCTCCTAGAAAGGAGAAAGTGAATTCAACTAAGTGATAATTATATGTGGCATGATGATTGTTTCTACAAAACAGGACCATATTTAGTGATTAGGAGATGTGTAAGGAAGATGAAATTCATGATATTTACAAGCACGCCATGATGGCCCTTATGGAGGACGCCAGCGGATAAGGGCTGCTTACAAAGTTATGATGGGGTTACTACAGCCTCCTTATTTGAGATGTTCTATCTATCCAATTGTGATGAATGTCAATGAATGGGTAAGCCTACTTCATGAGACCAAATGCCACTTCAATCCAAGTAGTCATTGAGCCTTTCAATAAATGGGCAGTATTAGATTTTGTAGGGTCCATTAACCTTGCATCTAAAAATAAAAGGTATATACTTGTATGCACCGACTATGTGACTAAATGGAGTTTGAAGCAAAGAGGATTTACTTCGGTTGCAAGTGAACAATGCGATTGGTAGATTTCCTTTTTAATGATATATTTACTAGATTTGGTGTACCTTTAGAAATTGTGACTGATCAGGGATCTCAATTTACCTCTCATATAGTCAAAGTTGTTACATAATAGTACCAAATCAAACATAGGAAATCTACCCCTATCATCCACAAGCAAATGGACAAGTAGAATCCACCAACAAAGTTATTGAGTCCATTCTTACCAAAAATATACGGTACCATAAGAGTTGGGATGATAGATTGTGAAGCCTTAGACATAGAGACTCCGGAGGAATATAACATGACATACACCCTATGAGTGAGTGTATGGGAAGCAGGTGCTTCTCCCGATAGAGTTTTAGATCAAAACCTTCAGGATTGCGGTACAAGTTGGCATGAACTTGGATGAAGCCAACAGCAAAATGCTGGAAACATGAATGGAGTAAACCGGGCGGGAAACACTTCAAAGGATACCCACTGTTTCAAAATTGAGAACAAAATGGCATGACAAGTATCTCAAAAAAGAAAAAAAATTTCAACAAAGGAGATTGGGCCCTATTGTATGACAGTAGATTGAAGAACTTCAAAGGTAATTTAACCACCCATTGGATGGGACCTTAAGAAATTGACACTATCTACGATAATGGTTCCATCAGGATAAAGACAATTGATGAACAAGAGACACCACTACTTGTGAATGGTCGCCGGTTGCGAGTTTAATAAACCTCTATCAAAATAAGAATTCATGACTCATATACTACAAAATTCAGACATACAGATGATCAGTAAGGAAGGATATCCTCCTCTTGACCCACATTGATTGATTGGTTTATTTGAAACTTTGTGTACATAGGTGTGATTGAATTTTGATAATAAGTTGAAGGTAACAAAAGACTCTTACCTCCTTTGTTTTACTTTCCTAAGAATTTTCTTTTCTTACGTAAAGAAAGAATTTTTTATAATCTATTTGATCCTTCATGAACTTACTAAACATCAGTTTGTAAGCATCAACGTAATACATTACGTTTTTGTACAATCTTGTTCTGGTCCAGTACCAATCCGGTACCAGTCTGGTACCAGAGTCTTTCCTTCTTCAGTACTATCAAGACATATTGATAAAGCATATTTCAAAATCTTATGTCAAATAATATGAAGTATGAAGCCATGCAACAATAACCACTTAAGATGGAACCCGAGCCAAAGTAGTATGGAAATGGAAGCCCATACATTTCTGACTAAAGGGAAGTATTTTTCATTTCTTTTGAGATCACATTTGCCGAAAGAACTTTTAATTTCTTTTGGTTACATTTGTTGGGAAGAACTTTAATTTCTTTTTGGTTTTGTTGCTTAAAACAAAATAAAAGAGGGACACAATCTTACCTATGAGTCCTGTAATCCACTTTAAAGACTAGAGAGTTTCCTTTGCAGGTATTTTAAATGATTTAAAGAAAAATATATTATCTATAAACAGCTATCTCACCCCTAACTAGACTTTAATGGTATTCATTTGGATTATCTTATTAAAGGTAACATATGGTATATGAACCTCTCTACCATGGGCTACTACCAAAGAAATTTTGTAAGGTTACCCGATTACCCTAAGGTAACTTTGGTTCATTCTCTTATGGACAAATTTAGATAAAATTATACATCTGGATCACCTTAAAGAAATAATGTTCATAAAAGTTTATTTTTCCTTAGGATAAATCTTTACAAAGACATACAAAGCAGTATATTCCTTCCAACACAATTCCATCCCAGCCTGTAAAAAGGGTTTTAGATGAGCCTCCCCTATCATAGTGCAAAGCACTCTTTAAATCCTAAACCAAAATAGGTGACTATGGACAAGAATCCTTTGATGGAAAAAGGGTTTAAGAGATTAACCCGTCGGGATACTGAAGATAGGTCTGGTAGATGCTGCAGGTCACATTAATTTATGACTAGGAAAACCATCGAGTCTTGAACATGCACATTTGGTAATGGGGCATTTTCACAGGGGAAGGCACCTCTCACTAATAATCACAACTACCCGTCTTGAGCGAGGGCTTGCTAGCAATGGAGTTGGTTGAAACATGTCTCATCTATACTTGTCAGATTGAAAAATTCACTTTTTGTCATCCAAAACAAGAGTAAGGTCATTATGACTTTCTGAGATACAAAACTCAGTTAATCAGTAACATAATGTCCATTTGATAATCACCCTAAGTCAACTTATCGGTTTGACATCTAAAGCCTACACTATCTAAGAAGGAAACTTCTTAAGGTGGAGCCCTAACTAGGAGTCTAATCTAATTGTATTGTGAAATTTGTCACATAACAATAATGATAGTAAATCTTGGAAGCAAGTTAGGTGGGATCTATTCTTCTGGAAGCTTATATGTATTCCTTTGTTTCACTATTGAATGCTACCTCTGTCAATACTCCATTAAAGAAGGGCAATTTCATTTTGGCATGAGATGCAAAACATATATGTATTCCATTTCCTTTGTTGAATACTACCTCTGTCAATAATCCATTAGAAGAAGGGCAATTTCATTTTTGGCATGAGATGAAACATATATGTATTCCCCTGATTCACTGTTGAATTCTACCTCTATCAATAATCCATTAAAAGGGCAATTTCAAATTTTTTGGCATGAGATCATGTGATAAGTGATAAGTTGTACTTCTAAAAATTTGATTGGTTTCTTTTGCTCTTATCATCTTTCTCCATTATGATGTAAAATGATTGAATCTTCTTGCCTACGTATATACAACATCTTTGGCATGGGGAAGGTCAAAGAGCCCCTTGAGAACTCTTTTCCAGACTCATAATCCACCTGCAGAACCAAATACAAGGAAGATAAGCACAGAATAAAAGAAGTGCAGGATATTCCCGTACCAAGTTTTTAAGTCTAAAAGGATGAATCGACAATTTACAAGTAGTCACACATACTATGGGAATTGATCAATCATGCAAGGTGAAGCAAGGGTAAAATGAATTTTGTTGCCTGTGCTCCTTGAAAACTACAATGAAAGGTATGAAAGGATATACTAGATATTTTTGACCTTAGTATTGACAAACTCATGCTTTATCCCTCATACCTGGCCACTGGAAACCTAGTTAATCCTCTCATAGCTCTTGAACATGGTTAGGGGCAAAAATCATATCAAAATATAAACCATGCATAGCAATGATAAGCCAAAAATATATTTCATCCTTAAGCAAATTCAAGAACCCATATTATATCATGAATTCTTGATCCAGCATTAATTTCCACTTTAGAAGGTCCAATCACCTATTCCAAACAACAATGATTTTTTTTCTACCAAACGTCCCATTCCCATCATTATACTAATGGGTAGAAATTAAATGGCTTATTTGGTGGTGAAGCCATCTAGATAAACCTCATTCGATCATAATTTTTTCCTTGCAAGCACCTCACTTAAACTTATCATTTGCAACACCATCACCATACTCCCCCCTGTCGTGAGATTTTCTCAAGTTTTGAGCCTGCTCCTTTCCAGTACAAAACCCTCCATCAATTAACTGAACCCTTGTGCTATAGCCCAATCCTTTTCTCAACATATAACGATGGTCGTTACTAGACACGAACCGGTTTTCCCAATTTATAGGGAAATAGAATTATAATTTGTCAAGAAAAATATACTAGATTGGGGTGGATACCATTTCTAGAAAAGTTTGCAGGCTGGAACGAGAAGATATATCAAGAATTTATACAAGGTTATGATGGAGAGATTACGCATATAGGAAATCCCCACAATGATAATTAATGGAAGCAATAACCGTAAGAGGGAGGTTACGGGGACTACCTAGCGAGGAGGAGCTAAATACTTCAAAGGTGTAGGAATTAACAAAGAAATGTTCCAACAATTCTTGAAGGTAGATCATCAACACCTTGAATGGAAGAAGGGGATCCCTAGAAACCACATCAAAGAAGAATACCAAAACATCCAATGATTACGGGTATTCAACTGATTTATGCACAATGAGAATTATGTCATTGACTTTTCATTTTATCACCTTAGGTTTCCATTGCATTTTGGAGCCACAGAAATCGATTCTCCATATTTTCTATGGATGAGTTTGAATAAAATGGAAAGAGGTGTTAAATCCATCTCCAAAATAGAGAATATTAGCATCTACCATCAAGGTCTCATTAAAATGCTAGTTTTGCATGAGATTAGGAAACAGAGGATTAGTTGGAAAACTTTTATCACACAACACCTTCCCACTGAGACACCGTCGTGGAGAGCCAGTATGGTCCAAAGAAGAGTAAGGAACCATGAGGAAAAGAGCAAGAAGGATAAGACAACTCACCATCATCTAGGGCAGTGAGCCAACATGAAGCGAGGGGTCCTCTTCCACAGTCAACAAGACTTCTAAAACCTCCGAATCAAAAGGTAAAAACAAAATAGTAGAGGAAAATTCAACGGTGGTAGTTGAGAAAAAGGACCATCGGAAATGATTAATAAAGGAAGCATGGCTCAAAACTAAAAGTAAGCAGTCGTGGCACAACCCACATCACCATTTCACAATTAGAATAGAAGAAAAGGAAGCCTGTGAGCATCCACGATTTGGTACCATGCTATGCAAAGAGACCATGAGGAGCATGTCAAAGAAGGGAAAATCAATAGTTAGTCCTCATACACAAGAATATCCAATCAACCTTACCTCCCCTTATGAGGATTTACCAATCAAGATGACATCCCTAGTTTGAGTGAGGAGCAAGCTAGTATTAATTTATGTGGGATGAGGGAGGAAGTCGAGGAAAGGGAGTGCATGACCCGACAATGAGTAGAATCAACAAAGAACTGACAAAAGAACAAATGAAAGAAAGGATTGGGAATTTGCAAAACAAATGTCGGGAACTCCAGCGAGTGAAAGAATACCAACTCTTGGACAAATATATCAAAAGGAAAATGAAGCGGAGTTGAGGAAACCAACCAAAAAAATTCAAGACAACCATGAAGAGACCTCTAACAAGCTCAAGAAGGTATTACAGCTCCTACAATACGTTAGGGTCATCAAAGGGAGCTAAGAGAAGAGGCCTCAACCATCAACATCATTGATCCACAAAGTAAAGACCACAGTCTCAAGTTTTGAAACATTTTGGGTTTGTTTTGGTTGCATGAGGACATACAATGAATTTTTGGCATGGGGAATGTTGAGACCAGTTGACATTCCATTACCCTATTAACCACCTCTTCACCTATACCTTTTTGGCCTACCTAAATCTTGAGTGAATGACAAGAATGCTACTAATTTACCCATTAATAAGGTCATAAGGTAAAAATTATGGATTTAGTCATACATTTTGTGGTTTATTGAGTTAGAAATTAAATATTTTATGTACTTTAATGCTCGATTTGTCATATGTGGATCCTTTACCTCTAGATGTTTAGCGTTCCTATGCCAGCTCAGCTATCCGGTACCTACGCACCAAAGGCTGTTGTTGTCCAGAATGCGGTACCAAACATCGATACTAAATATTACCACAATGCGTCGGTACCAACAGCATGCTGCTGTTGTGATCCGATACCAATGGCTATTCTTTTTCATGATCTAGTACCAGCGATACGCTCTATCATGATCCGGTACCACCTTTACGCTCTGTCATGATCCGGTACACCATCTACTTGTTATGATTCGGTACTAATATGGAAGAGCCTAATGCACTAAGTTAAGTGCGAGATCTCGCCTAAGTCAATTGGTGGACGTCTATTTGATATGATAAGGATAGTTTGTTGATTACCTCATCCTCATGCACTTCGTGTCCTGAGGATGAAATAGATAATAACGAATGATTAAACTTAACAGTTGGTTGCAAATCACTTAGCCTCCACTTGTGTTTCCGATTCAAACTATTAAATAGGTAAGGATGGTAGAAGAGTAGGAGGGTTAGCATATCACCAATATGTAAAGAAGCATATGATAGTACAGAACATATCCTTAGTGAAGATTAATGGAATGTCATTTTACCTCTATATTCTGATTATCTATGATTAAGAATGAGTTGAGTTGTTAAAGAGATTTTTGATTTTATGTTTTGAAGGTTGAGTGAGAGTAATGTGTATTATTATTTAAGAAACTTCTTGTAGACTTAGGTGGCCCGACTGTTGAAGCCCGGTAAAGATTGCTTGCCCAAAAAAGGTCATCCTCTTTGTAGATTAACATTAGTGTTTGTTTTCATTAGTATAAACATTGAATCAACTAAAGCTTTAATTCTATTAGATGATAGCAATACAGCTTAGATTGAGATTTCCATTCTATAATTTCTTAGAGATCTTTAATTTGCTCTATTTTTGCATATGCCCTATTTCTATTCTCATGAATTTGATTTCCTTGAGTGATCATAGATGTTGGCGGCAATAGTCAAAACTACTTGGATAAGAACTGGTGAAGTTCGGCTGTGAACCACATGAGAACCAACATATTGACTATTATTATTGAACTACCCATACTATGTTGATTGATGTGTGATTTCCTTTCAAAAAGTGTGGATTACATAATTAGTTTTGGGTCAGATAGCCGAGTTGATCTATCAAACCAATTCCATATCATACATGCATGTGCCATAATGGAATAGATAGCCTCTGTGAAAGAAGACAACAAAGTGCATTATGGTTTTGCTATTTTGATTTGTTTCCAACTTGTACATAATCTAGTTTGATTCTATACTTTTGACATTAGGAATTACCCTCTTCTTCTGGTGTCTTGTAACTCTGTTTATCATGAATCAGTTGATAGTGTAGAAAGGCGGTGCATTATGTCCAGAACATATAATTGCTATGAGGATGGGTATTACATGGGGTTTATAAAGGGATTCTCCAATATTGGTAATACCATTACTTCATTACAGAGGAAGGGGAATAAATTTGTATGGTCACCAAAATATGAAGCTAGTTTCCAGTAGTTCAAATGTATTTTGACTAATTCCCTTGTTTTGAAGATCATAGAACCTGAAAAGGATTTCTTGGTTGGAGATTGATGCTACCAAAGAGGGACTCGATTGGAGTGCTCATGCAAGAAGGGAGAGTGATTTGTTATGAGTCAAGAAATCTAAATGAGCATGAGAAGAAGTATGTCACTCAATATTTAGAGCTTGCAACAATTGTTCATATGTTGAAGATGTGGAGACAATACTTGTTGGGAAGAAGGTTTGTCTTGATGATGGCGGTCTTGTGGAATAAAGTATTTGTTTGAACAACCAATGTTGAATATTTAGACTGACTAGGATGGTGGTGATTAGTGAGTTTGATTTTGAAATCAAACATATTAAAGGGAAGAAAAATAATACCTCCCTAAGGTGCATATTAAAGGGATTTTGATATTAGTGATTTTGATATTAAATGGAAAGAAATTACCTCCCTCTGCGAGTGCATCTGCCACTTTGTTCCCTCTTTCCCTTTAATATATTTGATTTCAAAAACATATTAAGAGAACAAAGTGGAAGATTTTTCGATTAGGAATTGGCTAAAACTATACATTTAACGACAAGTGTAGGAGATTATGACATCAAGAATATGATTAAAACCCTCTTGTAAGAAGATGATTTCTTCAACCAGGGAAAAGAAGGGTTACAAAAATAACCCTGGGAGAAGAAATATGAAGGATATCATCTTGGGGATGATAATTTGTTGTTGTATAACAATAGGTTGTATGTGCCTAATTCAATAGATTTGAGGCACTTAATATGGACGAGTTCCGTAGAAGACCATATGTAGGTCACTGGGTATCAAGAAATATCGTAACAAAAGTAAGGCAGTTGTATTACTGTCCTAGAATAAAGTAGGACATTTGCGAATACATTACTAAATGTTTAGAGTGTCCAACATGTGAAGGTTGAACACAAGCATCGATATTGTTGCAACCTTTGCAAATTCCAGAGTGGAAGTGGGAGACAATTTCCATGGATTTTATTATTGGTTTACCAAAGACAATTAAGAACATGATGCAATCATGGTTGTATTAGATAAGCTAATCAAGGAATATCACTTGATCCCTATTAAAACTACATTCAAGGCCATAAATGTTGCTAATATTTTTTATAACAAAATTTTTGATTGCATGGTCTATTAGAATATAATCTCTGGAGACAGAGATGCTAAGTTCATTTCAAGTTTTGGAAAGATTGTTGTTTTGCGGGATTCAGTAGCTTATAATTGGAGTTTAGCATGTCCTACCATCCTCAAACAAATGGTTATACCAAAAGAGTGAATAGAGTGCTAGAATGTGTGAGGATGCATGTTATGCATCATCCCAAGAAGCAAGAAGAATATCTACCCTTGGTAGAGTTTGCCTACAACAATGGTTATTAAAATCATTGAAGATGAGCCCATTTGAGGTTCTATGTGGAAAGATGTGGAGAGTTCAATTAGTTGGGACAATCCAGTATATATGATCACATTGGACTATAATTGTTGAAGGAAATGGAGCATTGATAGGTAAGATAAAGGCAAAAGGAAATCTCATGAAAATTAGCCCTAGGATAGGCCAAAGATATGGAACAACAAAGAGAACTCATAGAGAGTTCAAGGTGGGAGATCATGTATATCTCAGTAAAACCTAAGAGAGGATTTCCCTAACAATGGGGCTTGTGATAAGTTGGCACCTCTCTATTGTGGACCATTTGGGGGAGTCCTAGAAGCGATTGGGGCTGAAATTGTATCTGGACTTTTCCACCTATTGATTTAGAGGCCATATGTATTCCATATTGTATTTGTTGAAAAAAATATGTTCATAGATCTAATAATTTCATTGATTAGACTATGATATAGATGGAACCATAGGAATAGTTCCAGCCAAAACCTCAATGCATCCTGGAAAGGAAAGAAACAATGCTCTGAAACCGAGCCATCATGCAAGTCAAGGTGCAATGGAAACACTTTGGAATAGATGAGGATGCATGGGAGTTGGAAAATTCCATGAGGATGGCATACCCATTTTGTTTTTCTGTATAATTGTATATACATGGTGTTTTTAAACATTGAGGATGATGTTTCTTTAAGGGGGAGGAAAATGTAACACTTACTGTTTTCCCCATAACTGTAATTATGATTAATACTTCATGGGATTATATTTATAAGAGCTTATAATCATGTTTGATTAATGAAAACACTAGGCAATTGATTGAGAGGGGAAAAATCCTTGAGGTACTAGCCATGATATCCACAGGTGGAATTGATAAAATGGACAGGTGAGGTGGAGTTGGGGAGGAATGTTTTAGTAGGGAAAATGAAGCTTTCTTAGCAAGCTAGCTTATACTTGCAAAACATAAACCCATGCCTACCTGTGTACCCAGATCAATATGAAGCCACATCACCAATTATGGAGGTCAGACAAGTGGTTGAAGAAGTTAATAATTGCTAACAATTTTGGTATCTTGAAGAAGGAAAAGGGTCAATCGAATGAATTGATGAATAGGACACCACATATTTTTCCCCTTCAGGAATTTGGACTTCAAGCAGAAGGTCGTGTCTGAAAAAATCCATGGGATTCCAAAGGAATGGTAGAGGAAGAGGGAGACCAAAGGTAAAACATCACCAAGTAAAGAGATATATTGCTTGGTGGAAGAGGGGAGCACACAAGCATAGGAGAGGGAATACCCTAAGGAAGAGAAAAATTGAAAGCCAGCTAACAATTTTGGTATCTTGAAGAAGGAAAAGGGTCAATCGAATGAATTGATGAATAGGACACCACATATTTTTCCCCTTCAGGAATTTGGACTTCAAGCAGAAGGTCGTGTCTGAAAAAATCCATGGGATTCCCAAGGATTGGAAGAGGAAGAGACCAAAGGTAAAAAACATCACCAAAGTAAGAGATATAGTAGCAACAGTGGAAGAGGGAGCACACAACGCATAGAGGAGAATACCCTAAGGAAGAAAAATTGAAAGCCAGACTCGCAGGTTGATGGCGTAGTGAAAAAATGTGTTCATTTGTGCATATTGAAGAAGAGAAAAAATTACATGTATTTATTTGAAGAAAATGGGAAGTTATTCTAATATATTGATGATCACCCCAAAACAGAAAATACCTATGTCTAGACTGGAGCAATAGAGGGTTTCATCTTGGTACTAACTGGATAGAAACCGACACTGGAAAGGGGAGGTCATCGAGGGAATTTTTAGCATAGAAGGGGATCCCATATGAAGAGGAAATCCAGTTGGATAGGTACCTGATAAACCTGTGGAATCCCTGAGCTCAGTGGGAAGGGGGTAAGTTCAATTGTTTTCAGTGGAGGAAGGAGAGTAACCTTCATGGATCATCCTAAATTTGGAAGTCAATTGAATCATTCTCTTGTGATATTATGGCTTATCAAGGGGGTGGCATACTATAGGAAGTCACTCTGAAGTATGGCCTAAGGTTGGGAGGAAATGCATCCTCTCTCAGTCAGTTAGCAGCTAATATTTTCCCGACAAGATAAGTGCTTAACCTGTCTTATTTGATGTATGATAATTTTGTAAATATGTAGGTTATGGATTAGTGGGAAAAATATGAATGCATGTGAATGATGAATTGAATTCCTAAGTAAAATGGAATGTGTTTGTTTTACTTCACTGTTTGAATTTGTTAACACATGAATTTGAGTAAAATCAAGATGGCCTATGTTCCTAAGATTCTTGCAGCTTAGGAGAAAAGCTTGCAAAACATTGACAAAATATTCATCCAGAAGATGGCATGAATTCCTTAGTATTCAGAAGGCCCGACATGTTGGGTATGTGTTATATTCTTTGCATGAGTATCTCTAATGTTATATGTTGGGTATAAAAACAAATTTCCTCAAGAAACATGTTGCATGGTTTGCCTCATTTTTCATGTCGCCTTGATTTTCGTGTCCATTGTTGGGAGGTTTTTTGGAAAATGGTTTTTTCCAATGGTTTTCTATTTCCGATTAAGGAATTATGGTTGTTGACTAATCTAGGTCATTGGGTTAGGGTTTTGGATTTCGTTGACTCCTATATGTATATTGTATTGTAAACAATGTATCACAACGAATGAATATAGAATATGTTGGTTTTCCCGGTTTGGGTTTCCAAGGGAAAAATCTCTTTGTAATGTGTGTATTTTCCATTGTATATTTTTTGTTCTTTTATTGAAAATTTGTTTGCAGTAAAATATTGTGCAAGGTTAAAATCTAGACAACAAGGATGAAGGAGTCTTGTATTCAAAGGGAACATTATGTTCCTGAGTAGAAAGATTGAAAGATATGTAGATTCATCCCAAGGAAGTGTGAGAGAGCTTCATTTGGTATTAGGGTAGTCATTCCCGATCTCTTGAAGACCTAGTAAAACCCTTAACGAGTCCCTAAAATTGGTTAAGTCCCAATTTTAGATCGTTGTCTAAAATAAAACCTTGTGTTGAACTGGGGAAGATCGTAGTTGTTGATTCGACATGGTGAATGAATCTCAGCCTTACGCTGAAGGTTGAGATCATTAAAAGTATCTAGTCTTGGATTCAGGAGAATGGGAGAGCTCGATGATGACGAAGTCCCAGAAACATTGATAACAGTAGATCAGAGTGATAGTAAGATCAGACCATTCATCGGGATTTCAAGTCGTCAAGGTGACTAAGATTTGGAGCTAGAAGTTCCGACAATGATGAGGGAGTGCCAATGAAGAAAAAGACTCAGAAAAGAATGAGAACCATTGATCGACACACAGGTGATATTTAATCTCAGTCGTAGATTTCCACGGGTATTGTATAAGCGAGGAAAAAAGGGGGAATTGATGTGACACTAATGAGGGTGCCAGAATGAAAACTAGTACACCTTAAGAGGTGACGTGTGTCAATAGAGAAATGGTCAATGGGGCGATAGTGGCCTCAAAGGGGTTGTAATACCTTAAGTCTTTTCTTTAAACTGTAATCATCAAATTTACATGTCATTAGATCCCAGTTGTTCGTTGGAAGATGGAGGACGGAGATCTAGAGTGAGGCTAGGAAGGTGGGCTGATGATGAAAGGGTCACAAGTTTAAACAACATCAGTTGACTGGTGAAAATGCAAGATGAAATCTTAGTCGTGGAACTGTGTGGACCCCACCTCTCCACCTTGGAAGAGGTCAAAGTAGAATATGTTATTTGTCATGCGAGTCAGAGGCATCAATGTGATCAGAGTCATTAGATGTTGAAGATCGAGAGCCATAAGATATGGAATTGAACTGCCTGAGAGTTTGTTGTTGGAACTTGTTGGTTGGGATAACTCATAACTCCTAAGGAGTAGAAACTCAACGATGACGAAGGTCGGCCTTGATGATTGGAGTCATTACCCTGGAAAGCCTAATGGGAGGGTGGAAAGTGTCACGCTAGATTTTAATTCAGTTCCATGTTGGATGGAACGAATGGCAGGGTTCCACGTGGATACCATGTGGTAGTAAGGAATATTTGAAACCTATAAGCCCGAGAATTTTGAAAGACAGTAAAGTTTTATTGGAAGCTCAGTTTTGAATATGAGTGTAGTTTTTAAAAATATCTCGGCGAGTAAAATATGTTTATGAGACTAAGAGACATAAATGAATTTAGTTGAGGAAGAGGAATTTAGATGCCCCACCAGCCTACGTGAGGGTTAGGGAGTCGGGTGTGTTACAATTGAGGATACACTACACCAAATTTCAATGGATTTCAGAGATCCGAAAAGTTCGTTATTCGACATAAAAGTAAGGAAAGAAATAATTGTCACACCAATGAGAGATTATATTGAGAATTGGTTAAAGAAATCCTTAATTAAAATAATAGAACCGGATCAAGAAGAGGCAATTACAACCAGTCACATAATTCCAGCGAAGGAGAATACAAAAGGCACATCAGCAAGCAGAAAATGAGAGAGAGAATATATCACAATAAGTAAATCGATTACCTTTCATAATCCCCTATCCTTCATTCTTCTCGTTCATAAATCATCCAGTTGTTTATTTTCATTTCTTGAGAACCCATAATTGACATATGATTGTCTCATTTCTCTTCTTTCAGGTTCATCCTTGTTCTGCTTTATTTTATGATCCACAGGAGCCCCATCCCAGTCCATTTAGACAAACACAATATTTTTATTTTATTGTAAAATAGAATATTCTTTTTTGAACTCCCAAGAGAACTACTTTGGGGTGTCACTTTAATGATTTCTCAAACTTTGAGTTTATGAGCAAGAGATTTTTGAAGTGCAACTATCATATTTTCTTATGTTTTGAATGAAATACTCTTTTAAAGTTCATTGTAATTGTGGACTTGTATCTTTCCCTCTTATGAATGTGATCAAATTTTATCATGTTGTGATGGATGTGAGCAATGTTATACTTTCATATTATGGTTTCTTTATTCTTGTATAATATTTTGTACATATATTTATTTCAATATTTAAAACAATTCTTGGTCCTTCTCTCGGGAACTTTTTCATTTGAATATTTTTCTATACTTGAAAAGTATTTTTTATTTTGTTTCAAGAAATAATGATTGGGGCTTACTGTTTAACATCCCCCTATTCTTGAAAGAACATCAAGATACATATTTCAAACTATGACACAGAAGTACCACCTGTTGGCCCTTGGTCATGCATTAAGGAAGAAAGTGAAGATTAAGGAAGAATAAAGGCAAAGTATGAAGTGTGTGTAAGTTTTAAACATGTGACGTAAAGCAATGCATATAGATTCTTAAGCAAAACAAAATTTAATCAATGGATCATACACAAAGTACACAAAGATTTTATATCGGAAACCCTCAACCGGGAAAACCTTTTTTTATTCATTATATCGAATTTCACCATTCACCATACAATATATACAATGTTTTTAGGTATTCCGTAGATACCAAAACCCTAATCCCTTAATCCAGGATTAATTTAGTAAACCACTAAAAATAGAAAAATCTGCTAAAAATAACAAACACCGCCCAAAAACAAAT
>SNQJ01S0069278.1:0-22787 GCA_010110895.2 Picea sitchensis
AAACAATATATATACATATATATAATTTTATATAAAATTGACAAAATAAAAAAAGATAATAAATATATAGCTAATTACCATGGTACGATATTCATTCGATCCGCCATCAATGTGACCATATTTCCTACAATGTTTTATAGGTGTTTCTATTAAAATTCTTATGGGACGTCTGAGGCAACATTTTTTACAAGGGCAATAACATCTACCATCACCCTTTTCACCTAATTTACTTTTTTCCTCACCTCTAACAACATTCTGCGACATTTTTCCGCACAAAAATACCCTTTCGGAACTGTCTTTGTTATAGCAAGATTGTCGCAACATATTCAAATCGTCAAATATTTATAGGCCAATTTTAGGTCACGATCGTCAAAATTGCGACAATAGTGACCTATATATATATATATATTTTACAACTATTTATTTTAGGTCATTTTCAATGGTAAAGTTTGACTAAATTATTATGGTCAACTATCATCGCTTATGCGACAACCAATCTAAGGGCGTCACATATAAGATGAACATTGACCATTATAGTTCAATCAAACTATAGGCCTCAAAATTGCGACGAACACGGGGTAGATTTAGAAAAAAAAAACTTTTTCTCTTGCATGTTGCGATTAAAGAGTACTTTCGTCGCAAGTGGTCGTCGCAAATTTTTCAATATGTAGTAGTGACATATTGTTAGCCACTTGTACTCTTTAACATATTACTGAAGCCACTACCATCCATGTTGAAAAAATTAGCAATGATAACATCATAAATATGACTGCAAATGAGCTAATATGTTTGAAGTACTTGCACGACATAATCTTATCTTGAAGACAAGTATGATTGAACTTCCACTCTACAACCATCTCATGTTCATGCTTAAGATCAATTGCTTTACTTGGCACAATTATAGGTGTGTTTCTTGCATAAGCCACCTTCCTTAATTGTTCCATTGTTTGAAGAGATTGATTTGCTTTTAAGTGATGATCATGTACAACATATTCATTGCCTTATTTAGTTATGTGATATTGATTATGTTCCCTATAGAATATTTCTTTGCGATCTTAAAAATAAGGGTTTTCTAAGACCATTCCACATTCATTGAGTGGCACCACATCACACATTACCTCATCCACAAACTTTGATGAAATTGCAAACTTTAAAGTGCATTTCTTTGTTATGTGTAATTTATGATTGTTTCTTATCCATTTAATTGAGTAAGGTTTATTATGAATCTTAGTGTTTAATCCCAATTGTTTAACCACTTCCTTTGAAATAAAATTAGATTGAGATTCACTATCTATCAATGAATCGATCTTGGTATGTTTCATTATCACCCTTATGTGAAACAATTTGCATCTAGAATAATATCCATCACTAATTTTACCTGTCAAACCAATTGTTGTGATCTTAGTCTCATCACTTGAATCATATCCCAAGTTTGTTGGTCATCTTGTTGTTGCAACTGTTTGCCTCCCTTTCCTTTCTTTGAACCACTTCGGTCTCTTCTCAGGATGCAATTGCCAGCAATGGTCGTCATCGTGCCCTTGTTTCTTCTAGTGCTTGCAAGAGAGCTTCTCTTCCTTTCTTGTCGTTGAATTTGTTTTCTTTCAATTCCCCTTTCTTTTGTCCTCTTTCCTTGAAGACGATTCCCTTGATACACCAACTCATGTTTTCCTTGCTTCAATGTATGTTGCTTGAACAAAAACCTCATCAAGGTTAGTAGGTCCAAACATAAATACAGTGTTACAAATATGTGCAGGTAAACCTGCTATATACTTCATAAGAGTTTCATGGGTATGTAATGGAATATTCAAAATTAATGCCATCTTACAAAATTCATCTGGGTATTCTTGCAATGTTTGTCCCTTTCTTAGTTTAAGACCTTTCCATTCAATTAAAGCCTTCTCTTTATAACACAAAGGATGAAATTTCTTTCTAAGTGCAAAAAAAAAGTCTTTCCATGATGGAAATACATTACCAACTTGTTGCGTGCCATTTTGCAACTTACTTTGCCACTAGATGAGTGTTGTGCCTACAAGACAAAGCGATGCCAACTTGATTTGAGTTGCCTCATCCTTGATTTGTTGCACACTGCAATAAAATTTCATCTGTCTGAACTATTTATCAAGCCTCTCAGCATTGACATCGCCATCATACATGGGTAATTCAAATTTCACATCAAGATTAAGTAAAGGCATATCATGTTTATGTTTATGGGAATGTTTTCTTGTGATGGATTTTGAACTTGTACTTGAAGAAGAAGAAGTTGATGGAGAAGAAGGAGGTGAAGGAGGAGTTTTAGGAGGATCCTCTCCTTCTTAACTTTTGTCTTGTTTATAATATTCCCCATGGAAATTCCTCTTACATTCCAAGTAATCCTCATATAATACCTTTACCATCTCAGACATGGTGAATAAAGTCTTTTTCAACTCGATCTCATTCTGAGACATGCCTTCTTCCGATGCTATCTCCTCACTTTTAGAAGTCCTCTTTCTCGATCCAATCTCAGGATCCCCTTCTACAAGCTCACCTTCACCACGACTCAAATTTTCCTTGGTAATCATGAAAAATCAAAAACCAACAGTCAACCTGCTCTGATACCACTTGATCCGAAATTGATCTTTAAATACTTGGCTAAGTTTTAAGCATGTGTTCAATTACCAATTAGGAATTAATGAAAGAAGAATAAACTAATGAGATATTATAGCAGCCATAATAAGAAATGCATATCATAATGTAAGCACAAAGAACAATAAATCATAGCAGCAAAGTTTTTAATGGAGTTTGGCAAGATTTCCTACATCTTCGGGCCTTTGTATCAGTGGGTGAGGCTTTATTATTTCTCTTCAATGCTTCAAAGTACATTAGAAAAGTGTCAAAAGGATTACAAACTATTTTATCTATGTTCATCTTGACCTCAATATTCTAACACAACTGGCGGCACTGAAAAAGGATGAGCGTAGCTCCTAGAATTAGCCCACAAAGTTCCCCTCCTCAATGGCTTCCCTACATAAAAATGGCTTTGGATTTCAAATTCCTCAACATTTCTCTTGTTCTGAACCTCCTTCAATGCTTCTAAGAACCCCTGGTTTTTATATATTTGGAGTTTGTATCAACCTCCCAACTTCCACCCAATATCTGGCCTCAAATTGGGTTCCAGATCTCTCAATAATGGCTAAAATCCATTAAAAACAATTGAAAACAACAAAAAAATCTTATTATATGGTCAAAAACTCAAAATTGGACAAATACAGGGTGCATACCCCATTACTAGGGCTCCTAGCCATATGGGAGGCACCATATTTCTACGGCTGGGCATGCTCCGGTTAAGCCACTTGATTCTTGGACCTTGGTCGTTGGAATGGCCATATGGCTTGATCCTTATACTCCCACACACCGTCCTGCTAGCTTAGCCCCTGGTCTACATCCCTTGGTCACGAGCTAGCCCCCCACCGATCGAGGCCTATCCCAAACTTCGTGCCATATGAAATTCAAAAGGATATTATGTTATATGGAATAACAAGTCACACACAACCCATACGGTTAGCTCGATAGGTTATTCCATTGGCGCGAGTGGAGGTCGGGGGTTTGAAACTCCCGAGTAACAATTTTTGACCCAACCAACATTGGCTAAATCTGGGGTGCCATGTGGTGCACTCTGATTGGGACATGTGTCGCCCCATGATTCGTCTGTAGAATACAATCATCATACAGTTAGCGCATAGTCAACATGCACAGTYAGCTGCCACATCACTGTCGTACAACCCAGTCACCTGTCCAGTCAGTTGCCACGTTTACATCCGTACAACCCAATCACCTTGCCACATCAGTCGCTGTACAACCCAGTCACCTATCTAGTCAGTTGCCATGTCAGCATCCGTATAGCCACTTGTCATCTGTATTGCCACGTGTCGGCCTTTCATTGGGCCATTCCATGTACGGACTGCCATGGGTCACGTCCATACATTGCCACATGTCTATTCCATACTGGTCCAACTCAACCCGAAAATGCCAAGATCAAGTGACATGTGTCACCTCCTGGTGATGCCACGTTATCATGATGATGTCAACATGAAATCATGTTGATGTCACATGTCGTACTGCTAACGTCAGCAACACGACATGTTTCCTTTGACTAGTTTGACTTTTTTCCTGTTTGGGAAATCAGTGAGAACACGATATCTTTCGCATACGACGTCCATTTGTAAAAAACGAAATATGGTCAGAATCAACGCGACGAGCCAGATGCAATGGCATTGATTTCATATGATTCCGAGAACTTTTATTTTAAGGCCTTCCTGGATCCATTTTGGATCAACCGACTTCTCTTTTGTGGTCTTCTATTTCACTTTATTCCTTTCCTGGGTGTTCTTCAATTGTTCAATGGTCTTCCTTTGACTTCTTGGAATCTTCTTCTTCACTAAGAAAAGTTATCTAGGAGGGAATACCTCCCACAACAACCAAAACATCAACACTCCCTCTTATCTATGGAGGTATTCTTCCACGATGTTGTATTCTAGTAGTCCAATGACTACTCTGAAATCATCTAGTAGCCCCATGGCTACCACCATGCCATCAATATCTCCATCCTCTGCCATAGTCTATATGACTATGCTGCAATCAACTAGTATCACTAAGCTACTACCATGCTCTCCAACAATCAACTAACAGAACAAAGATGCCACCATGTTGTCATGACTACATAGCAATCAACTAGTAGCACTAAGAGACTACCATTATATCCAACAATCAACTAGCAACATAGATATTCCACCATGTTTTCATGACTACATAGCAATCAATTAATAGCACTAAGCTACTACCATGCTATCTAGTAGTCTCTCATGACTATGAAATAATCAACTAGTAGCACTAATCTACTACCATACCATCATCCATAGTCATGATCTACAATCCACTAGTAGTCGTAATACTACTACCATGCAATCCAATAGCCTCCATAAATATGCAACTATCAACTAGTAGCACTAGGATACTACCATGCCATCATCCATAGTTATGATATATGTGACTATGCAACAATCAACTAGTAGCACACAACTACTACCATGCCATCAACCACATTCACAAACTCTATGACTATGAAAAAATCAACTAGTAGCACACAACTACTACAATACCATCAACCATAGTCATATCTTGCAATCAATTGGTAGCTACAAAATCTACCACCATGTAGTTCAACAGTCTATATGATTATGTAGCAACCAACTAGTAGCACAAAACTACTACCATGCCATCATCCATAATCATATTCCATAGTCCTTATGACTATGAAGCAATCAACTAGTAGCACACATCTACTACCATGCCATCATCCATAGTCATAGGCAATGATCTATATAACTATGCAACAACCAACTAGTAGCGCACAACTACTACCATGCCATCAACCATAGTTATAGTCTCGTCTAGTAGCACAAAGCTACTCTCATAGTCTCCATGACTATGCTATGATGTTTCTCCTCTCCTAGTAATCCCATTCACACCCATCCACTAGGAAAGACTACTACATTACTCCCTCAGTTGCTCCACATGACTGCTATGGGAAACCCTTGTCCAAGGGGAATCCTGCTAGAGGAGAAACATCTCACCTCCCTCTCAACGAGGATGGAAATTCTGCATCATGCCAATATTTCCTCTAAAGTACTCATACTTCACTCTAGACAAAAACTTAGTGAGAATGTTTGTTATCTTCTCATTTGTGGATATGTACTTGATCTCCACAGCTCCTCTCTGCACCATGTCTCAGATGTAATGGTATTTTATCTCTATATGATTTGACTTGTCATGAAAGATAAGATTCTTTGAAAGCTTCACCAACTTTGATTATCACAATATATCAAATTTTGCTCCATATCCAAATCAAATAAACTTGCAAGAAAATTTCGAAGCCACGTTGCTTAACAAATTTTAACACTCGTTGTTATATACTTTACCTTTGTTGTATTAAGTGCCACTGATGTCTGAAGCAACATCCTGATGTGTTTTTCTTGTCCACTGCACTCCCCACCTAGTCAGAGTCTGTATAATCTTGCAGCTTCACTTCTCCGTATAATACATATATAAGGCCATATCCAACCGTACCATGAAGGTACCTCAACACATGATTTGCTGCTATCCAATGTACATGTCTAGGACCAACCATGTACTGACCCAAAGTGTTCACTGCAATGCATAAGTTCAGCCTAGTGTTAACTAGGTACATCAAGGATTCAATCAACTATCTGTACATTGTGGGATCCACCAAATTTGAATATGAATCACTCAAGAGCTTCAGATTTGTAACCATAGGTGTGGCCATGGAATTGCAGTACATCATCTTGAATCTCTGCAGGATCTCAATCGTATATTTTTACTTGCCTAAGGAAAATATCATCTAGCCTATGCCACACCTCCAATACCATGAAATCCATATCCTTCCTTTCGAACTCTGAAGTGATTTCCCTCTTGCACCCATTTGTGAGCTTCTCATCTCATGTAAGAAACATGTCAATCGATATCAAGGGGAAACCATTCCCAAGCTCATCAAAATAATTGTCTGGCATATCTTGCCTTGGGTGCCTGCTTAAGCTCGTAAAAATATTTCTTCAATTTGTAGACATGAGACTCCCTCTCATGTATCTTGTGGCTACTCTATGTACACTTATTTTGGCTACTGAAGCAAGTGTCTCATCATAATATTCTCCCTTTTACTGGGAGAATATTCTAGCCACAAATACCACTTTGTACTTCTCTATGTTGTCATCTGCAACATGCATGATCTTGTAGATCCACATGGAAGTCACTATTGACTTCCCTTTTGGTATCAAAACGACTTACCACACATCATTCTTCATGATGGATTGGTAGTCATCCATCATGTCATCCTTTCATACTTTCTTCTTAGCAGCTTCTTCAAAAGTGGAAGGATCTTAATCAATGATTTTACTCATCAGTGCCACATATCTTGAAAACTTGTGTGGTTTCTTTCTCTCTATGGAACCGAGGAAAAAATCCATATCTCGATCCTTATGATTGGTTGCCTCCTCTTTCACTGTAGAAAAGTCTACTTAAACAAGGGAATCCTCCCATGAGGTCTCATATCTCCTTGAAGTCTCTGAAGCTTTGATCTAGCCGCCTCGACTCATGGAACTTGTTTGTCAGTTATGGAAGATGTCTCTCTCTCCCACTTGAATCCGAGGGGGAACTTCCTTTGAAGGATATGGTATTCCTCTAAGTCATCAGAGTCTCTCTGAGATCAGGCTCACTTTGGGATTAGGCTCACTCTGAGTCTGCATGCTCCCTCTGAATCTTGACTCCCTTTGATTCCATATAATCTTCAGATCTATCTTCTCCCTTTGCATCTGTTGACCTCCTCTGAAGTCTGATCTCCTATGGATTGTATTGGGAGGATTCTCCTCCCTACTAGATCTTGAGGGATGACTCCCTCTGAGCTCTATCTCCTTCTAATTTGGTACTTGGTGGGGATGCCTACCTCACCACTTGTGGAGACATATGATCCTCCTCATGATATGGCTCATTAATGCCATATATTTTCATCTCCTTTGTATCCTGCAAAGTATCACGGGACCATGTTGGTCTCTTCGTGGTCACGACAACGATTCTGGGTAGGCCCTTCTGGCTCTACTGACTCTTCCTGATGATATGAAGAGTGATCAACTGAACTAGAGGGATATGTATGATCATATTTGGATCCTTCTTCTCATTAAAGTTAATCTCCATATGAGATACTTTGTATCCCACAAAAGTTCCCTTCTTTCCAGAAGGTTCTGACTTCGTCCTCTTTTCCTTCATTACAGGGATGTGTCTGGTCATGTACACAACTCTATGTCTATATAGTATACTCCATGTATCAACTAGAGATCATCTAATATGTTTCCTCCTGCAATCGTCACTATAGCTTCCTCTCAGAGCTATTACCCGTGACCTGCTCAGAACAAAAGAAACAACAAGGGAAAATAGTAGACAAGAACAATATTATTATGGTAACAACAATAATAAAAAAAAGAATGTGAAAAATCGTCACAGTAGCTCCTTCTTAGAGCTATCACTTGTGACCTGCCTGGAACAAGATCCAAAACAAAAAAAATACAATAACAGGAAATAAGAACAACAACATCTCCATAGTAACTTCCATGGAATTTACAAGATAACCTGCCTGGAACAAGGTCAACAACCAAGAACATCTCCTAGAGGGGATCTTGTAAACAAGTGCATCATTAATATTCAACAATGATACTTTACTTAATGATCATCATACTAACAATATTCAAGTGTTACTAAACATTGATAGCAATAGCAGTAATAGAACTCTAAAGACTGTTATTCTAGTTACAACACTTACTTAGGCCACACCAGTATAAAATATAAAACTTGATATGAAAACCTATAGTCTAGTTGTTGTTTTCCATTTTAGTTGTTCTATATTGTAGGATACATCATCACTTATGCCGCCAACTCTTGGGCTTCCTTTGAGTGCACTAGATTTAAGATCCCTTTGGATCTAATGTCACTGCTTGGATATATGTCCTTTTTCCAAGTGTACGTCTCCTATAAACACCCTCATCTTATACACAAGTAAACCATCCAAATTTTTCTTCTAATCTGAGAAATTACATCAATAAGAAAAAATTATAAATTTGAATCAGAAGATTCAATTTCCAAGAAAATGTCAACAAGCCTAAAAACCTAAAAATTCAATTTTGACGGAAGGTAAATTTGAGAGATGTAGCAGGTGCGCTAGGGAAAGGTGAGCTAATCCATTATGGAATTTGTCCCAACAACTTTATGATAAGTGCTCAAATAGCTTGACAAATTTGGGTATGTGCAACGACAAACTATAGCAGAAAATCTACTGCGGAAAATCTTACGATCTTCCTTCCAGTGGTTAGATTGTTTTGAAGGAAACATGCTCTGATACCATGTTAAATTTTCATTAGTTTTGTTAACATTAAATTTACCATATAATTTTTATCTTCTTTTAACATTCAATAATCATAAACTGAAATACAGAAGCAATAGATAAAAAATCACAATAAGACACAAGGATTTATCTTGGGAAAACCCCAAACTCGGGGAAAAACCCGACCAACTTTTCTTAGAGAGAATATTTGAATACAACCATGAACAAGCTCTAATTAGGGATTTGTATGTCAGTTTGGGTTTTGATGGTACACAATCCAAGAAGGAGTGCATAAACTTGGTAGAAACCATAAAGGGACTACAAAAATATGTCCAAATCTATAAAGTTGATAATGAAAGGCTTATGAAAGCCAAGGAGGATCAATATGAATTCAATATCAAGTTGATGAAAATCTTGGACAAAATAGAAAATAAAATGGATAAGGAGACAAAGTCAAGTAGGTTAAGAAGTCATAGGTCTCACGATGAGAAAAAAAGAGAAACAAGAAGTGTTGATAGGCATCACCCCCACTCACCAAAGCATTCATTTAGGAAAGCGCATAATAGCTCAAGTCCATCTACTGTCAAAAATCATAAGAGAAGGGCTGAGGTGGACGAGCTACAAGGAAAAATGAATAAGATCAAGCATCCTACCTTTGATGGTGAGCACAAGAAGGATGAAGATGCAGAGACCTGGTTGTTGGGGATGAAGAAGTACTTCCAACTACATAATTATTATGCCCTGACAGAAGGGAGAATTGCTATCTATCAACTAGAAGGAAAAGCAACAATGTGGTGGGATCAATTCCTGAAAGTGCAACACATTGACGAGAATAAGGTTACTTGGAGGCAGTTCAAGAGGTATTTTCAAAAGAAATACTTAGCCAATAGATACTATGACAAGAAAATGAAGGATTTCTTTGAACTCAATCTTGGGAGTATGACAATAGATGAGTATGAAAGAAGATTCTTAGAGCTGCTAAAATATGTCGCATTCATCAAGGATGAGAAAGTTAAAATTTAGAGGTATCTAAGTGGGATACCCTCATTTATTAGTGACAAGATACAATATGATGATCCCAAGACATTGGAAGAAACCATAAGGTGCACTAAATGTCTTTATGATCAACAAAGGCGAAGACCAACTTTCCAAAAGGATTGGGAAGACAAGATGAAAATAAAGGTGGAACCAAGGAAGAAGGGGACTAAGCCACCACTTCTCAAAAATACTGTGCAAGGATAGCCAACTTACAAGGAACCAAAAATGACGGAGACAATGGGGAAAAAACCAAGGCAACAACCTATTCAATGTTGGGGTTGTTGCAGAGAGAATATGTGTAGATATTTCCCTCAAAGAGGTGAAAAAGCTAGGATTTCACATAGTGTACACAAAGTTGTGATAGTTGAAGACATGGGCATAAATGTACCAAGGATTTACGCAGCCCTAGATAACAAGCAAGTCGAGTTTCAGTCACACATTATTGAAGTGGAAGGTAAGATTAATGACCAACCCATTGTTATTTCAATTGATTTGAGAGATAGTCATAGTTATCTAGATCCTAAGATGGCGGGAAAATTCCAATTTCCAAGAAGCAAGCCTTGAAAACCTTTGTTGGTGCAATTAGCTACATGAGAAAAAAAGAAAATTAATGAGATGGTTAAGGCATGTCCAATGGAAATGAATGGACTGTGCACAAAAGTTGATTTGAATATCATAGCTTTGGGATCTTATGATTGATTCATTGGTATGGATTGGTTAGACCAACATCATGTCATTCTATACGGTTACAATAAGGAATTTACTTGCTTGGATGATGAAGGAAACTTAAGAATAGTTCAAGGCATTTCAAGAGTTGTAACTATTAGAGAAGTTTTAGCCTTGCAATTGAAGAAAATATACATGAAAGGATGTTAAGTATTTGTAGCACACATGGAGGAGGCACCTAAGGATAAAGTGCCAAATGTTGAAGATTGCACATTACTGAAAGAGTTTGAGGATGTCTTTAAAGAGATATCAGGGTTTCCACCGAAAATAGATATTGATTTCTCTATAAACTTGGTGTTGGGAGAAGAACCTATATCCAAGACTCCTTATAGGATGAGTACGCCAGAGCTAAACGAATTGCAGATGCAACTTGAAGAGATTCTGAAGAAGGGGTAAATATGACCAACTGTGTCACCTTGGGGTTCCTTGGTACGTTGAGGCTTTGTATCGACTTCAAAAAATTGAACAAAGTAACAATAAAGAACAAGTATCCTTTTCCAAGGATAGATGACCTCTTTGATCAACTGAGGGGAACATAGATATTTTCAAAGATTGATCTCAGATATAGATATCACCAAGTGAGAATTAAAGAACAAGACATCAAAAAGATCACCTTCAGAACGAGGTATGGAAATTACGAGTTCACAATGGTGCCATTTGGGTTGTTAAATGCACCAACTGCCTTCATGTGTTTGATAAATGGAGTTTTATTAAATTACTTAGATAAGTTTTTCATTGTATTTCTATATGACATACGTATTTACTCAAATTATGAAGAAGAGCACGAGAAGCACTTGAGAATGGTTCTACAAGGATTGAGGGAGCATCAAATTTATGCAAATTTGAGCAAGTTCTCATTTTACCAACGACAAATTCATTATTTGGGTCATATCATTTCCAAGGAAGGAATAGTTGTGGATCTAGAAAAGATAAAATCCATTGAGGAATGGCCAACACCAAGAAATGTTGCATAGGTGAGGTCCTTCATGGGACTTGCAAGTTATTACAGAAGGTTTCTTGAAGGATTCTCAAAGATTGTGCATTCAATCACATCCTTGAAAAAGAAAAGTGTGTGATTTGAATGGACTATGGATTGTGCAAGGAGTTTTCAGCACTTGAATAGTTTGTTAACAAGTGCGCCAATTTTGAGAATTGTTGAATCATATGTAGACTTCATTGTGTGCATGGATGTATGTAAGGAAGGGCTCGGTGGAGTCATTTGTCAGAATGGGCATGTGATATGCTACAAATCAAGAAAGTTAAAAGAGCATGAAAGGATCTATGCTACTCATGACTTAGAATTGGAAGCCATAGTTCATTCCTTGAATATGTTGCAGCACTATCTCATGGGTAAAATATTTGAGCTGAGAACAAACCATAGTGTTTTCAAGTATCTGTTTGGACAACCAAGTTTAAATGCCATACGAAGCAGGTGATTAGAATTCCTCAGTGAGTATGACTTTGACATAAATCATATCAGAGGAAAAGAGAACAAGGTGGTTGACGCACTGAGCAAGAGGGTGAATGAGATGCATGTTATAGCCATTAGCATGCACAAATAATATTTGTGTGACATAATTTTATAAGTTTCCAAATCATATCAGTGTTATGTGGACATAAAGGTGAATTTACAACAAGGTATGTCGCAACAAAAATTTGAAGGTTATGAGCTAAAAGATGATGGAATCCTCATGTATAGGCACAGAGTCTATGTGCCAAATGTTCAAGAGTTGAAAAATATGTTATTGTCAAAGATGCATAAAGTTTTGTATGCAGGAAATCTAGGATACCAGAACACAATTGCATCGGTAAAAAAGAAACACTATTGTCCAAGCATGAAAAAAGAGGTTGTTGATTTTATTTCTAGATGCCTTGAATGTCAAACGTTCGAGGCTAAGCACAGACATCTAGCTGGTTTTCTACAACCTCTTCCCATTCCTGATTGGAATTGGGAATTTGTAACCATAGATTCCATTACTAAGCTGCCTAGTACTGCTAAGACACATGATTATATTATGGTGGTGGTGGGCAAGCTTACTAAAGATTCCCATTTTATTCTAGTGAAGTCAACGCACAAGGTAGCCAACATTGTTGAAATATACATGTGAGAAATTTCTAAGCTTCATGGTGTACCTAACACAATTGTTTCTGACAGAGATTCCAAGTTCACATCAAACTTTTGGAAAGGGCTATTTGAAGAATTTGAGACAAATTTGAACTTTATCATAGCTTGTCACCCATAGTCAGATGGACAAGCAGAGAGGGTAAATCGAGTGATTGAAGACCTGCGCGAGATGTATGTGATGGATAAACCATCAAAATGGGAAGACTACCTTCACTTGGTAGAGTTTTCTTACAACAATGGGTATCAAGCATCTTTAAAGGTAGCCAACATTGTTGAAATATACATGTGAGAAATTTCTAAGCTTCATGGTGTACCTAAGACAATTGTTTTTGACAGAGATTCCAAGTTCACATCAAACTTTTGGAAAGGGTTATTTGAAGTATTTGAGATAAATCTGAACTTTATCATAGCCTGTCACCAAGAGTCATATGGACAAGCAAAGAGGGTAAATCGAGTGATTGAAGACATGCTCGGGATGTATGTGATGGATAAACCATCAAAATGGGAAGACTACCTTCACTTGGTAGAGTTTGCTTACAACAATGGGTATCAAGAATCTTTAAATATGAGCCCATTTCAGACACTTTATGTTAGAAAGTGCAACACGTCAGTGATTTGGGACAACCCATCAAACCGCACAGTGGTTGGGCTAGATCTGCTCCGGGAAATGGAGGAGCAGATGGTAACGATAAGGTAGAATTTAAAATATTCCCAAGACAGACATAAAATCTATGCAGATAAAGGTAGAACCCAAAAAGAGTTTAAAGTGGGCGACCATGTGTTCTTGAAAGTAAAATCAAGATGCAGTTCTATAAAGTTGGGAAATTATTCTAAGTTGGCATCACACTATTGTGGGCCATTTGAAATCCTAGAGAGGATTGGTCATGTTGCATATATGCTTGCATTGCTTGCATCCTTGTGCATTCATAATTTTTTCCATGTATCGTTTCTTAAAAAGTACATACCTGATGCAAATCATATTATTGATTGGAATGTGATTCGGGTGGAGCCAAAAGGTGATTTTCAAGTGCGGTCGGTTTGCATATTGGATCAGAAAATCAAACAACTATGGAATCGAGCTATGGAGCTAGTGAAGGTCCAATGCACTTGGTGCGGTCCCAAGGATGCAACTTGGGAGCGCGAGGATGTTATCTGGGCAGTGTATCCACATATTTTTGAAGACTTTTGAAATTTTGTATGTACATGTGTATATAATGCACTGAGGACAATGCATAAATAAGGGGGATGGGAATGTAATGTCTCTAATACGAATCCCATTTGTAATTGTACATATAGGTTAGTGAGTCATTGGTATCAATTGTAAATGTAAATGTACATATAGGTTGGTGGGCCGTTGGCACCAAGTTTTGGTTTTGCTTGTACCTGAGTAGTGCGTGGGGATTGTTATCAAAGAAAGGGTGTGAACATTCCATAGTGTTGTGCACACCTCAGTAAGTGTGAATGGTTGCATATCAAAGAAAGGGTGAGCACATTCCATAGTTTTTCATGCCCCTGGGTAAGTGCACAAGGGTTACCTTGAAGTATGCATTGAACCAAGTTATAAATATAAGGATGTATATGTATTTGAGGCTGGAGAGCTTGTGTGGTTATGAGGCTGGTGAGTCGGGATGCAAATAGGTCATTGCGCCTATCCTTGTAAAATATAATCACACTTAAGTTATTAATAATATCACATCGCTACACGTAGACATATCAAACAAAAAGAGACGAGGGGATAACTCCATCGAAAAGGGAAAAGGGGGGACTTAGGTCCAAGGGAATATTTTATTAATATTTCCAAAATGTGTAATTATGGATATTTATTTATCCTAAGTTCTCGAGGGATGGGAACGAGACACCATGTGGCTAAAGTTAGTTCTGAAGGTGACAAGTGTCCATTTTTAGGCATGCAATATATATATATATATATTGTTTGCCTTAGTGTGTTTTGTGGGAATCCATTCAGTTTCTCATGTGCAGAAGGGGTTGGACCAACTGAGGAAAGACAACTATTACATTATCTTTAGAGAAAATATTGTAAATGAGTTTTATGTATTGTAACCAAATTATTTGTTGTCGAATAGGTGAGTTGTCAGGCCCATGAGTATTCTCTCCAGGTAATATATTTGTTTTCTAAGAGTCAGGTTGTCAAGTCCATGAGGATTCTCTCCAAGTGAGAGATTTGTTGTCGAAGATGTGGATTGTCAAGCCCGTGAGAATTCTCTCCAGGTGAGAGTTTTGTTGGGAATTGTTCCCTGGTGTGTTGGTCATTAGTTACAAGGATCATGGAATTCCTATCTGGCCTATTGTTGAATCCATGGAATGGAAGTGGGGCAGTCGAGGGATTGTTGAGCAGAGAATGGGCACACTTCCTTGGGTGGGACAAGCATGTGGGAAATGAGAGACTGTAGGATAGTTGAAACAGTGGCACCTTAGAATGAAAAATTATGTTGATTATTAGACCTTATGCCGGAATTAGAAACCCTTTTTCCTTGGTGGAGTTAAACCCTATTTTGAGGGTGATCTGCTGCTAAAAGTATATGAGAAACATAATCGATGGATCAAAGGAACGTTTGAGTTCTGCACGCAGTTGGTGACTTTTCATAAAAGATAATTGTCCTTTATATGCTTGTCTCATTTACTGTGATGTGGATTTAATTCTTGTATGATGTTTCATATAAGTAATTGTTGTTATTTTGTATAATGATTCTTGCACATGTAAGTGTGGTGTTGATATTCAGTATTTATAGTCATACATGCAAAGTATGATTGTTGTTATTAGTTATTCATGTTAGGTTATCCTTATAATAATGGTCATGAGTCTCTTAGATGAGGTGAGAATGGACATGTGCACAAAAAAATACTTTGTGTGCACAAGAGGCTGGATTCGCTTGTGTGCACAGGGAAGTTGTTTGTACGCACGAGGAAAATAGAATTTGTGTGTGATTCTAGAATGGTTGCATGCACAGTAGTGATCACATGTTTAGAGTGGATTATACATACAATAATGTTGTGTGCTCAGTGTGATTTTGCATAGTTGTATTGAGTTACTTCTGTTGTTATAAGTTGTGTCAAAAGAGGAAAGTTGTGTGGCACAACCCATCTTGGGATCGGGCACGTTACTTCAAGTATTTATGTTCAGACTAATATCATAGAGTAGAATATGTGCCCCAGATTTTGGATTAGTGTTTCTTAGTAGTAATTTGGGTATGTTATAGTTGGTATCAAAGCAGATTGGTAGTAACAGGGATATTACATTTTGATATCAGAGCATATTGGTAATGGGGATGTTACATGAACCCTAGTGTTTGAAAAAATTATTAATCAAGGTGTATAACTATAAGACCAAAAAATAGAGACATGACACATACATGGGTATGATTTGTAAATTTCCAAGGATATTCCATTAGACAGTTCCTCACAACAGATCCAATAAAATACTGGAATGTTTACCGTGAAGGTTAATTTCTTTTAGATCTCGGATTCTTTAACTACTATTTTTCTGCCTAAAATGTATGAAATAGATGAAATGTGAAAATATAGAACATAAATAAATACTCACACACCATCCACAAATAAACACAATATATAACCTGGGAAACCGAGTACGGGAGAAAACCCAGTTAGAAGGTGAGGTCGCTCTGCTCTCTTTTCTTCAAAATAAAGTACAAAGAAAGATGCACTCTTTATGGAGTTGCATTTGACACTATGGCATGTATGGATGCTATATAATCTATCATCCTCTATTATTATTTCAAAATACCACTCCTAGGTGCTCTACTCAACTATGGAACAAATATGATGCCAAAGAATGGAACCCCTTCTCCTCATAGTTGTCCAATATTTAACATCACTTGATATCCATCTAGGGGTAGGGTTTTGAC
Source organism: Picea sitchensis (assembly GCA_010110895.2). Lineage (NCBI taxonomy): Eukaryota > Viridiplantae > Streptophyta > Pinopsida > Pinales > Pinaceae > Picea > Picea sitchensis. The sequence goes on from SNQJ01S0069278.1 coordinate 16,694, forward strand.
TTCTTCAACCCTCAATTGTTATAAGGTTTTGGAAATTCTAGAATATTATTGAAAGTAGAGACATGGATATCCCCATATATGTGAGTAATGGGGGTTTATGTGGCATCCACTCATACCATTGTGGTCAACATGGTAGGTCAACCTGCGAGAGACATAACTTTTGCATATGAGCTCTGATTAACGCGATATTTTCACCGTTGGAAAGGTATCGATGTGTAGAATAGTTTAAAGTAATACAAGATAAATATAGGAAAGTTTTGACCCCAAAAAATTCCATTTGATGCCTCAAGATGGCTCTGGAAGGTTTCCAACCCTAATTTTCCAAATTGAAACCTGCCATTAAAATGACCCTGCAAGTTTATTCTTCCATCTAAAATCATCAAGATAGATGAAACATAATACAACGATCCAATCCATATCATACCTCTCCATTTAGGGAGGATTTTCATCCCCAAAATATTTACTAAATGAGGTGAGGAAATTTTTCATCTACCTTCTTCTTAGAGTACCACTTTGCTTTTCGTGGAAGTTGTCCTTACAACCAAATCTACCAAAGACCATGTTGCCTATATCTTGTAGATATATACCGCTTTTGCAAAAATGTGTCCTCTTCCAACTCAGCGCGAGCATTTGGTTCTAATTCCTCTATGGAAGGTAGGACCTGCTCCTCCTCCTTATCCAACATGAAAGGCTAATAGAGTTTGATATTATCCACATTCACCACTGAGTTAATGCTCACATATGGGGGTAAACTGATTCAATAGTAATTATTCCACCTTCTCCAATATCTCAAAAGTTTGATACCACAGAGCCTTGATATTCTTACCAGTACCCTGTAGTCTTTCCTTGTTCAGTTGTAACCAAAATCTGTCTCCCACTTTGAATGACATCTTGGTTCTGTGTTGATCATGTCTCGCCTTGTATTTTTCTTATGACTTCTTCAACGTCTCATGTATTGCAAATAGATTTTCCTAATCTTCTAAAAAAAAAATCTTCTCTCAATGCATCTCCTGTGAGGTCTATTGATTAAGGTTGGTTGTCATTGATGTCAACCCTTGAATAAAGTCCGGTAGTGAATTATAATAGCACAAAGGTTTGGGTAATAAGACCAAGGCTGTCTCATGTATAATGGTACAAGTTTTAATACATTTGAAGGTAATACTATTCTATATGGATAGTACATGTCATTCCATTTCCGATGGTATGTGGAATGTCACATAACTCCTCACAGTTAGAGAGTTATGTCCATGAGAAGTTGGAGAACCCAAGTTTGGGTAATGGACCCAAGTTTGTTTGATGGATAATGGTATGAATTTTGATATAGTTGTAAGTAATACTATTCTATATGGATAGTAGATGTCATGCCATTTTTGGTGCTATGTGGAACATCACATAACTCCTCATGGTTTGAGAGTTATGGCCTTACAAAGTTGGAGGACCCTCATATGTCATCTAAAAGCCCCAAAAGGTCAAAGTAGTAAAAGTGGTTTAAGATATTTTAGAAGGTAAATAATAAAGTGAAGTGATGAGTGTACTATAATTCAAAGTGAATACAAAAGAAATTATTTAAATAATAAATTTAATGGAGAAATTAGAAGTGGGTTAACCCTAAAATAAGGAAAGTGGGCAAAGTGACCTAGAATATGCTTCTAAGGAAACTACTTGGAGAGTATAAATAAGAGGAAAGACTCTCTCTTTTTACATCACACTTGAGCATATTGAATATCTATAGGTGACTGAGGTAACCAAAGGATATATAAGACAAATTTCAGAGACAAGGTGAAGAAAAGAAGGTCGGAATTCAAGGGAGGATAAATTCTTTTGATGATGCTTTCTAAGATTGATTCAACAAATATTCCGTGTAGGGAACGCTCTACAACGTCGCTCTCTAGAATAAGCCAAAATTCAGAAAGGTATGCCATTTTTTCTATAAATCCTTTTCTGAGAGGTTATAAGTAGTGACACATGGAGGAATTGCATAAAACAAACTGAAGAACATTGTGTACTATTTCGAGATCTTTATTCATTATAGGTACATAGTTATGATTATTTCAAGTTTGGGTTGTTGACTAATCCCAAACTAGTCATGTGAGACTAAAGAAAAGTTTGATGAAAATTATAGTCTCTTGTTGTGAAAGTTAAGTAAGGTTTACAGGTATGTGATCATATACACTAGGTCTATTACAGATTTACAAATCATATTTGGATGATGAAATTGATGAGGGATTTTGGTTAAGGTACATGGTTGAGACAAGTAGTTGATGAGTTAGCACATACATGAGGTGTATAATTGATGATGTTGGTACATATTGATGAGTCATAGTTGATGAGTAGTTGACACATGATTGGTACATACTTGGTACATGGTTGGATGCACTTGTTTATGCTGCAGGTTGATTACAGGTTGTTTGGTATAGGTTGGTTCATGGTTAATGCACTTGTTTATGGTATAGGTTGATTACAGGTTGAGGTACAGGTTGATGCATGGTAGTGGTTTATTGGTACAAGTTTACAATGGTATATCTCACAGTGATAGTGTGATAGTGGTTCCATCATTCTACTTCTACTTCAGGGCCGTTGGACGGGGCAAAGACAGGTGGTTGTAGCCACCTTCCGACTATATCCAAAGAACATAGGGGGTTGTAGCCTCCTTCTAGTTGTAGCCAGAGAATAGGGAAGTTGGAGCTTCCCTCGAGTTGTAGCCTGAGAAACAAGGGGGTTGGAGCCTCCTTCCAATTGCAGCTGGAAAACAAAGGAATTTGGTGCTTCCAATGAATGTAATTCTTCAAGACATATAAGAAAAAACATTCTGTGGTTTTCTCTCGCTTTGCGTTTCCACATAAAACACTGGTGTACTGTGTATGATTGTTCATTTGTTCATTGCTTATTTACTCTACAATTATTGGATGATAATGCTACATTGATATAACACTTGGATTGTATGGTTAAAAAGGATTAAATTTCTCTATTATTGATTCATCCCCCCTCTCAGTAATCCAACAATTGGTATCAAAGCAAGTTCCTTCATAAATCAGTTTAACCATTGAAAGGTAGATCATGGAGAGCAATAACTTGTATAAAAATGGAATACCATAGTTTAATGGATAAAAGTATGCATTTTGGAGCATAATGATGAAAACATATATACATGCACAAGGATTTGAAATTTGGCAATCAATTGTAGATGGATACACAACACCAGTAGTTCCACCAACAAATGACAAAGTAGTGAAACTCGGTCAGAATAATTCCAAAGCCAAAAATGCACTTTTGAATGGTCTTAGTGAAACAGTATTCACCAAAGTTGCACATTGTAAATCCGCTAAAGAGATTTGAGACAAGATTCAAAATATTTATGAAGGAGATTCAAAATTCAAAGCAGTAAAGCTTCAAACTTACAGAGGTCAGTTTGAATACCTTAAGATGAAGGAAGATGAGAATATTGCATATTACTTTTTACGAGTTGATGAAACAACAAATGCAATCATAGGATTGGGAGAAGAAATCAAAGAATCTATAATTTTTCAAAAGGTACTAAGGTCTCTTCCTATGAGATTTGACCCTAAGATATCAACACTAGAAGAAATATCATATCTAAACTCAATAAGAATGGATGAATTACATGGAATATTCACAACATATGAAATGAGAACTAAACAGGAAAATCTAGATATAAAAGAAGCAACCTTCAAAGAATCCAAAAAGTCAAAGCAAAAGGGAAGGAAAAAAGATGAACATAGAAACAACAGTGACGTCTCAGAAGATGATGAAGAAGTGGCCAACTTTGTCAAAATAATGAACAAGGGAACCGACGGTAGGTATAGAGGTAATCTTCCTTTAATTTGTTTTAATTATGATGGTATTGGTCATTTTGGTAGGAAATTTCTTTATAAGAAAAAGAGAAATGATGAAGGTTACTCAAAAGGAAAACAAACATATAAAGGAAAAAGAACCACAAAGAAAGTTTTCAAGAAAATCTTGTGCACCAAAGAAGACATCTCATCATCAAATGAAGATGAAGTCAATGACAGTGAGACAGAAAGAGTTTTATTCATGGCAGTATAAGACTCTAATAAATAAGACTCCGAAGAAGAATGTGAAGGAGCAGAAGAAGAATATGAAGAAGTCAAAGAAGAAATTGAAGAGGAAGAAGTTGACTACCGAGAGGAATTAATGTGTGCAATAGAAGTTATCAGAAGAGAAAAGAAGAAAAACAAGAAACTACAAGCATAACTAGACAAGAAAGAAGACACTCAAGAACTACAACAAATGATTACAAATTTGAAGGTTCAAATAGAAGAAGATAAAATAATTGAAGAAGCACTCAAAGAACAACTAGAAGAAAAAGACAAGATCACTGGAAATTTGGAAGCAGAGATTGTTACATTAAGAAAGGATCTTCAAAAGAAAAATATGCAGAACAACTCAAAATTTTTGGATGACATTATCAACAGTAAAAAATCTCATCATGACAAGTCTGGACTTGGATACAATCAGCCATAAAAAGGATCAAGCTCCAAAACAATAGAGCAAGAAACATATCCAAAAAGATTTGCAGAAACAATGAAGGGGGATAAGAATATCTACAAGGAAGATTACAGGGACACTCCTCCACTGAGAAGAATCAGATTTTAGAATCAACAACCAACAGATAGGCCTTAATAAGAAAAATAATTCATAAGAGTACCTCCTTTCATAAGATCTTCAACTCCCAGGTATCAAACTATATTTTTTGGTTTATGCTATGCATGTAATAATTTTGGACATAAAGTTATGAATTGCAGAGCTAACAACAGGAACAAAAAAAACTTTGAAAGTCATACACAAAGGGGTTATCCAAGAAGGCCTAGTGAAACAAAGAGAAGAAGTTACAACACGTTTGAATATTTGAGCATTGAAGTGGAATGTTACAAATGTAACAATTTTGGACACATGGCCAAAGATTGCTGAATGAAAATCCCTCCTAGAGAACCACAACATAATAACAACAGTCACAGACATGAACCTCAGAAAAGGACATGGATAAGAAAGAAAGATCAGTATAGAAATGAAGAATGCACACTCGCTCTACAAGCTAAGAAGAATAAACATGGTTGGTATGTTGGCAGTAGGTGTTCAAAACACATGACAGGTGATAGAGACATGTTTCTTACATTATGAAAGGAAAGAGATGGATCAGTCTCCTTCAGAAATGATGATTCAACCAAAATCATTGGAAAAGGCACAGTCATAATTGGGAACAAGAATACAAAGGAAGAAAATGTTCTACTAGTAGAAGATATGAAAAATAATATTCTAAGTGTGAGTCAAATTTGTGACCAAGGTCATAAAGTTACCTTCGATTCAAAAAAGTGTGAGATAAGAAAAGAAGGTTCAAGAAAATTGATTTCTACAGATACGAGAACTTCAAGCAACAGATATGTGTTAAGTGAAATTGGAAATGAAAAGTGTTGTCTAGGAAAGGAAGATGAAAATTGGCTATGGAACAAAAGAATGGGTCACATACATTTTGATAACCTTGTCAAAGTCATCAAAAGAGAATCAGTCAAAGAAATGTTGAAATTTGGTAGCTTGGAGGTACTTCTGCATTGGAAGCACTCATCATGCAGAAGTGACCAAGAAATTTTTCTCCTAGTGACTTTATAATTATAAAGTGATTTTATAAAGTTGAGTCTTTTAATTTCAAAATGTGAAAGTGACTTTATGATGTTATGGATCACTTTATTAACTTAAGTGACCTCAACGAATGATTAAGTCGTGACCATTGATCTCAAGGGTAAGTGAAGAGTCACTTAAGGGAGATCAAGGGCTAGAGGAGTTACAATTCGAAATTGCTTAAAGGTAGCTCATTAGGAGAAGGAGGATGCACTTTTTGAGGAGATCTCAAGGGAAGGTGAAGGGGCACACATCCCAAGGAGGATTTCTTTGCTTGAGGAAAGAGCTACAACAAGAGGGACTTGGCACACATCCCTAGGAGAGGGATTGGCATGCAGTCCAAAGATCATTTGCAACATTCAATAGTCCGTAAAACAACTATAGTAGAGGTCGTACAACATTGTTTTTCTGGTCGTACAACAAAAGGAGGCACAAAAAT
>SNQJ01S0069278.1:22797-57174 GCA_010110895.2 Picea sitchensis
ATATATATATATAATATTTTTTTGATTCTGCTAGGCCTTAAAAAAACTTTTAATTACCTTTTTCTTATAAACTTTTAATTACCTTTTTCTTTTAGTTGTTTAGGTAATTATTCCACTTTTTAACTTTAAATGGGCACTAAAATATTTGTTTTTATATTCTCTTGACTTTATATTTTTTAACTTTAAATGGGCACTAAAATATTAGTTTTTATATTCTCTTGACTTTACCTTATTTTCCTATCATTTAAATAATGATTTTCAATATAAGGTAATTGTTTTTTATATTCTCTTGAATTTACCTTATTTTACTATTATTTAAATAATGATTTTTTTTTTGGTAATGCACCCTTACACCTTTTGAACTTATAATGGTGACTAGTATAAGCAAGCGATGTTTATTATTCTTTGACAATTATTGCTTCCAACTTCACACCTCCTAAAATGACAGTCGTTACTTGATTTCATTAGTATTGTCCTTCGTGTAATTTATACTTGGGGATAAATGCTTACTTGATTTCATTACTATTGTCCTTTGTGTAATTTATAATTAGGGATAAATGCACGTTTGGAGCTCAATACTAGCGGTCTCACAATATCGTTGTTTAAATTTAATATTTCCTCAAATTAAAATGGCTGCAATTCTGTTTAAATTGTTTATGAGACTTCTTGAAACGAAACACCCTTGTATTGGTGGCGGTTTATAACTAATCAATTGAATCCACTATAAATTACCGTGCCTTATATAATTCCTTAACACTAATGCTTGAATGTTTGAATCTTGTTATAATTTAAATTTTGAATCGTAGCCATGGTTACAAAGAGAGACAAGTAGTCGCGTATAACAACAACCACTGGTTTAGTTTATATGACAAGTTGGTTTCATGTACGGTCGTTGTCTTTGGCTGAATCGTTTGAAGACACCTATGAGAGAGGTATTGCAAATTACCTTACTCTTCGACAACTATAGTTTATTATGCACCTAAATTATAAAATTCACCCTGTATATTTTCTTTGACAGGTGGCTTCACTTTTGTATTGGGTCGGCCCCTTTAAAATTTAAATATTATGATTTTTATAGTTATATACTCCTTGACTTAGTGAAATTATTTGTATGCTTTATGCTTTTAGCATTAAAGAGAACTCACGATGGTCAAGGTGAGGTTTAAGCTTTTATTTATTTTTGTTTGTTGTGCTCGCAACTTATCCAATGCACTGTATTCAATTGGGTAAGACAAGTTGAGTCAGGGTACCTATTTTCCACCGATGAAATTACTTTAAGCACTCCGGCGGTGTCCCACCAGCGATTGGCGACAGTGCTACGAGGCAGATTTTTTGTTGATCGGCCCAGAGTGAATTCACATGGAAGCTTACATGATTTGTACAGAAAACGTACGGAACAATGGCAACATGGGTGACTTTGGCAGGTTGTGCCTTTTCTATAATACGGACATACGTTTTCAGTGATGAAATAATACAATTTTAATGGAAAACTTTGTTTTTGTCCCTCTATTTCTCCAGGGATTTAATGTTCGAACCTGGGTTATATAATCACGATCTCGTATGATTGATGTTACAACTCTCACGATATTTTTTGAGCAATTTTTTTAATGTGATTCTATTGAGTGAAAACAACAACTCCAATATCAAGGTTGTGTAATTATAATCAATTTTATAGACAGGTGGTTGAACAGAGTGTGTGATTTTCTATAGATGTGATTTACTTTGTTGGTCCAATTAATTACCCTTATTCACATGAAATTTCCAATGCTGTGTTTTTTTTTGTTCTTTTTATAACATAATTTCGGATATATATATTGTTTTTTATTTCTTGGCAGCGAAATGTTCTTTAGCAGAATCCTGAGTTTTATATAGATAAAAAGACTGAATTGGTCAAAGACTGAAGTTCCTATGAACTTTGAAAATGTGAATGGTCAAAGGCCTGGTTGGTGGTCAAAGACCAAATTTCTCAGAGAAACTCTGAAACGATGGGGTTGGCTAAAAGTCGGTTCAGACAAGGTCTGATAAGAGAGTGGCCAAAGGCCAGGATCAGAAAAACGCAGCTCTGATACCAAATGAGACGAACAAAGTTTTCTCACACAAGAATTATTCAAAATACTTGGAATATAATAAAGTAATCCATGTAGGAATAATGTATAAAATATGAATAGATAAGATATGATATGATAAGATGATTTACAATTGAGAATGTGGGCTTGTTTATATACCCACGCAGGGGTTCCCTTAACCAATAGTCATGTCCTTAGAGACATGCCCTTTCATTATTAATAATTATTATTTATTAATTATTTATTATGTTATGAATATCAAATATCTATTTATATGTATATTTATGTTCATAACATGGATGAGAATAAGACATCCAATGAAATGTGGGTTGCACTGAAAGGCTTGTATGAGGCTAAGAATGAGAACCATAAAATCGCTCTCCGGGACAAGCTCCATGGAGCTAGGATGGTCAAAGGAGAGAGTCTGGCCACCTACCTCACCCGGGTTGCACAGGTGAAAGACGTGTTGACAGTTGTTGGAGAAGTCATTCCTGACTCAGAGTTGGCGTGGATATCCATAAAAGGATTCACCACAGAGTGGGAGGTTTTCGTTAAGTGTGTGGTGGGGAGAGAGAATCTCCCTGACTGCAACAGATTGTGGGATGATTTTTCGCAGGAGGAGATCCGGGAGGGGTATCAGGAAAAGGCATTGGATGGTGCAGACGGAAAAAACGTTGCTCTTAAGGAAAAGGGAAATGAGAAGAAGATGGACATGAGCAATGTGAAATTATTTGCATGTCACAAGACTGGCCAGTACGCTAGTCAATGTCCGAACAACAAGAATAAGAAGTTGGAACTAGAGGTGTCAGCATCAACAAAGATTGCAGAGTTTGTTGAGAGACATGAGAGGGAATTTTATCTCATGACTGGTCCCTTGGGCAGTGGTTTCCTAATGTTCGAGGACATTGAAGTGTGGTTCATGGACAATGGAGCTTGTCAGAATATGATAGGGATGAGGTTAGTATTCTTAAGTCTTTCAGAAACAGACTCAGACTGTTGTGTGGGTGTTGGTACCGGCCCACAACTTGCAGTGAATGGGGTTGGAAGTGTTAGAATCCAGTTAGAGTCAGGAGGATTTCTAGAGGTTTCTAAAGTATTGTATGTTCCAGAGATGATGGTTAACTTACTCTCAGTGTCATCTCTTGAGGTTGATATATTTGGAGTGGAATTCTACTGTGGTCAGGTATTTCTATATTTAGAGGAAGCTACTCCAGACACAACAGTGATTCTTGGTGTCGGGTATGAGAGGTTTTACAGGTTGTTGGGTCGACTTGTGTTGGGGTCCAGTGGATTTCTGGAGTCAGATTCTGTGTTGGAGAGTGGGTAGGTTGCACTGGAGAGAGAATTGATATTGGGGACTCAGTCATCTTCTGAGACTCTCAAAAGAATCAACAGGCACGAGTCGACATAGATGGATGCTCAGAAGAGTGTGCAGTCTCCTGGGAGCTTGTGTTCAGTTCGTGGTACAGTAGAAGTAGCATCAGAGGCTTCCAGTGTAGTGGGAGTAGTGGATTCATGTTTAGAGGGAGAAGAGACTTCTAGTACAGAGGGATAAGCTATGGAAACTGATGAGATGGAGACATATTCTGGTGGGGATACCAGAAGTACCTCTCTCGCTAAGAGGGAGTGTTGAAATTTGGTAGCTTGGAGGTGCTTCTGCATTGGCARCACTCAACATGCGGAAGTGACCAAGCAAATTTTATCCTAGTGACTTTATAATTATAAAGTGACTGATTTTATAAAGTTGAGTCTTTTAATTTCGAAATGTAAAAGTGACTTTATGATGTTATGGGTCATTTTATTAACTTAAGTGACCTCAACGAATGATTAAGTCGTGATCGTTAATCTCAAGGGTAAGTGAAGAGTGACTTAAGGGAGATCAAGGGTTAGAGGATTTACAATTCGAAATTTCTTAAAGGTATCTCATTAGGAGGAGGGCACACTTTTTGAGGAGAGCTTGAGGGAAGGTGAAGGGTCACGCATCCCAAGGAGGAGTTATTTGCTTGAGGAAAGAGCTACAATAGGAGGGACTTGGCATGCATCCCTAGAAGATGGATTGACAATTTGTACAACAACTACAATAGAGGTCTTACAAAAGTGTTTTGCTGGTCGTACAACAAGAGGAGGCATAGAAATCGAGGTTGTGAGTATACAACAAGAGTGGCACGATTTTCTATGCTAGTTTGTTGAATTTTTCTGTTTTGTTTCGTACCGATTCTCTTGGCACAAGTTTCTATACATTTTTGTGATTGTTTGTGGAGGCTTACTAGTTGTTCTAAGCCATACTAGTCATACAGTTGAGGCAATCTGCCCTAGTTACAGTCTAGTATAGTTTTATTGAAGGATGACTTGCTGAAATAAGAGATATTTTGTGTTGTAATGTTGATGCTTATTGTTGTTATATAAACTCAGATTTTCCTTGAGCAGAATAAAGAGATTTTTATCCTCAAATCAGTCCCTAATTTTCTATGTATTTTTCAAGTGGTATTGCATAGATTTTTGTGTTGAATGAGGGTTACAACCTGCTGATATATGAGTTATTTACTCTACTATTTTATTTCAGAACTAGTCTATTAGTGTTTATGTTCATAAAGAACAGTTGTATGGTTGTTGTATCTTTATAGGAGGCTGAAATCTAATGTAGACTATGTGTATGCTGAAATGCGATGTATTTCAACAAGAAATGTCCCAGATCATGAAACCAACCAACACTTTATGCAAGCATTATCAACAAGGAAAGCAAACAAAGACCAGGTTCAAATCAAAGGAATATTCAATGACAAGACCACTGGAAATTGTGCATACTGATCTAGTTGGAACAACTACAACAAAGGGATTAAAAGATGAGAAATACTTTATGTTATTAGTTGATGATTATATAAGAATGACCACAGTTTTCTTTCTCAAGAATAAGTCATAAGCTTTTGAAAACTTCAAGATCTACAAGGAAATGGTTGAAAATGAAATGGATTAAAAAATAAAATGCTTGAGATCTGACAATGGAGGAGAGTTCACTTCAAAGGAATTTATGGACTACTGCAACAATCATGGAATAAAAAGGCATTTCTCCATTGCTAGGACACCTCAACAGAATGGAATTGTTGAAAGAAAGAACAAAACAATACAGGAAATGGCTTGAACAATGCTAATGTATTCTAAATTGACAGATATTTTTTGAACACGGACAATGCATACAACAGTTCACATTCAAAACAGAGTAATGCTCAGAAACAACACTCACAAAACTCCTTATGAGCTATGGAAATGAAGAACAACAAATGTAAATCACTTCAAAGTTTTTGGAAGTAAATGATACATCAAGAGAGAAGATGGAAGAATGGGAAAGTTTGACTCTCGTGTGGACAAAGGAGTACTTGTTGGTTACTCAAGTACAAGAAAAACACACAAGTGTTACAACCTGAGATTGAAAAAAGTGGTGGAAAGCATGAACATAACAATTGATGAAACAAGTAGACAAGAATTAAAGGAAGAAGAAAATGAATCAATGGAACAAATTTATGAAGAAGAAACAAAAGATGAAAAATAAGGGGAAGATGAAGAGGATCCGACAAAAACAGAAGAGCAAGTTCAACAAGTAACTCCAAAAACACCCAGCAGACGAGTACAGAAGAATCATCCTTCAGATTAGATTATCAGAAACAAAGACGCAGGAGTTGATACTAGAAGAGGAATTTGTTCACCAGAGCAAACACACCTAGCACTCACATCTACGATTGAACCAACCTATTTTGAAGAGGCCAGCAAGGATGAATTTTGGAACAAGGCCATGGATGAAGAATTGGATCAAATAGAGAAAAATGACTCTTGGAATTGGTTCCAAGACCAAAGGATAAGAATGTGATCGACACAAAGTGGGTATACAGGAATAAATTGAATGAATATGGACATGTTACAAGGAACAAAACTAGATTGATATGTAAAGGATATGCATATGCTGAAGGAATTGACTTTGAAGAGACATTTTAACCAGTTGCCAGAATGGAAGCAATCCGATTTATTTTAGCTTATGCATGCTCCAAAAATATTAAAGTGTATCAGATGGATGTAAAATTATCTTTTCTGAATGGGGAACTTGAAGAAGAATTATACATTGAACAACCAGAAGGATTTCAGTTGTCAGAGAACGCAGATTATGTGTGTAAATTAAAGAAGGCCTTGTATGGTCTAAAACAGGCTCCTAGAGCATGGTACTCTAGATTGGATAAATATTTACAACATGCATGGTTCAGAAAAGGAAGTGCAGACAACAACCTCTACATCAAGGTAAGTCAATATAGTATTTTATTAATTGAAGTTTATGTTGATGATATTATTTTTGGTAGTGAAGATGATAGATTAAGCCAGAAATTTGCAAATGATATGCATAATGAATTTGAAATGTCATTACTTGGAGAACTATCCTTCTTTTTGGGACTTCAGATACGTCAAAGAAACCAAGGAATTTTTATTTCTCAAACCAAGTATATCAGATAAATGATAAAGAGGTTCAGAATGGAATATTGCAAACCAACTATCACTCCCATGCAAACCAGTTGCAAGTTAAGCAAAGATGATGATTCAAAGTCTACAGATCAGAGGCAATACAAGTCAATGATTGGTAGCCTACTATATGTGACAACATCCAGACTAGATGTAATGCAAGCAATTGGACATGTGGCATGATTTCAAGCAGCACCAAAGGAATCACATGTATTAGCAATGAAGATGATTTTCAGATATCTCAAAGGAACAAAAGAGTTTAGATTACGGTATCCAAAAGGAAAGGATATATCACTTATTGCCTACACAAATGTAGATTGGGCAGGTTGTATCGATGACTAACGAAGCACCAATGGAGCAGTATTCTACTTGGGTGAGTGTTTAGTATCATGGCTAAGAAAGAAATAATCATCAATATCTCTATCTATAGCCGAGGCAGAGTATATTGCAGCAACGACATGTTGTACGCAGGTTCTATGGATGAAACAAACTCTGACAGATATACAGGTTGAGTACGATGAGCCCATTCCAATCTATTGTGATAATACAAGTGCCATCGGTATCTCAAAGAACCCGGTGATGCACTCCAAGACGAAGCACATTCCAATCAAGTATCACTTTCTACAGGAACAGGTTGCAGAAAAGAACATCAAAGTTGAGTATGTGGGCAAAAAAGAACAAGTGGCAGACATCTTTACAAAACCTCTTCCACGAGAATCCTTTGAGTATCTTCGTCAGAGACTTGGAGTTATTTCTACTCCAAAAGTGATTATTTTGAATGCTTATCTTATATGTCTTAGATGTACACGAGGAAACACCATAAAGAGGACAGTTCAGGTTGGGAGATCAGACAATTTAGTTAGGGGGAGAAACCCTGGATGGAAAGATACCTTTTCCATTGATGAAAAAGGAGGAGAGATTTATTAGATGCTGAGGAAAGAGGCATGACTCCAGGGGGAGCAATGGTCACAAAGATGCAGAGGACAGAGGCATGGTTCCAGGGGGAGCATGAGTGATATGAATTTAGTATTGCATGACATGATTTCAATATTGCATCAAAGTGTTTCCATCAATGCCAAAGGGGGATAATTTTTATTAAGTTTGGTTGTCATTGATGTCAACCCTTGAAGAAAGTATGGTAGTGAATTCTGGTAGAACAAAGGTTTGGGTACTGGAGCCAATGTTGTCTCATGTATAATGGTATGAGTTTTAATATATTTGAAGGTAATACTATTCTATATGGATAGTACATGTCATTCCATTTCCGGTGGTATGTGGAACGTCACATAACTCCTCACAATTAGAGAGTTATGGCCATGAGAAGTTGGAGAACCCAGGTTTGGGTAATGGACCCAAGTTTGTTTGATGGATATTGGTGTGCATTTTTATATATTTGTAGGTAAGACTATTCTAGATGGATAGTACATGTCATGCCATTTTTGGTGGTATGTGGAACATCACATAACTTCTCACGGTTTGAGAGTTATGGCCTTACGAAGTTTGAGGACCCTCATATGCCATCTAGAAGCCCCAAAAGGTCAAAGCAGTCAAAGTGGTTTAAGAGATTTTAGAAGGTAAATAATAAAGTGACGTGATGAGTGTACTATAATTAAAAGTGAATACAAAATAAATTATTTAAATAATAAATTTAATGGAGAAATTAGAAGTGGGTTAACCCTAAAATAAGGAAAGTGGGCAAAGTGACCTGGAATATGCTTCTAAGGAAGCTACTTGGAGAGTATAAATAAGAGGCAAGGCTCTCTCTTTTTACATCACACTTGAGCATATTGAATATCTATAGGTTACTGAGGTAACCAAAGGATATCTAAGCTGAATTTTAGAGGGAAGGTGGAGAAAAGAAGGTCGGAATTCAAGGGAGGATAAATTCTTTTGATGATGATTTATAAGATCGATTCAACAAATATTTCGTGCAAGGCACGCTCTACAAGGTCGCTCTCTAGAATAAGCCAAAATTCAACAAGGTATGCCATTTTTTCTATAACTCCTTTTCTGAGAGGTTACACGTAGTGACACATGGAGGAATTGCATAAAACAAACCGAAGAACATTGTGTACTATTTTCAGATCTTTATTCATTACAAGTACAAAGTTATGATTATTTCAAGTTAGGGTTGTCGACTAATCCCAAACTAGTCATGTGAGACTAAAGAAAATTTTGATGAAAATGCTAGTCTTTTGTTGTGAAAGTTAAGTAAGGTTTGTAGGTATGTGATCATATACACCAGGTCTATTACAGAGTTACAAATCATATTTGGATGATGAAATTGATGAGGGATTTTGGTTAAGGTACATGTTGGGTACATGGTTGAGACAAGTAGTTGTTGAGTTGGCACATACATGAGGTGTATAGTTTATGATGTTGGTACATATTGATGAGTCATAGTTGTTGATTAGTTGACACATGATTGGTATATACTTGGTACATGGTTGGATGCACTTTTTTATGGTACATGTTGATTACAGGTTGTTTGGTATAGGTTGGTGCATGGTTGATTCACTTGTTTATGGTACAAGTTGATTACATGTTGAGGTACAGGTTGATGCATGGTCCAGGTTTATTGGTACAGGTTTACATCGGTATATCTCACAGTGATAGTGTGACAGTGGTTCCATCATTCTACTTCTACTTCAGGGTGGTTGGACGGGGCAAGGACATGTGATTGTAGCCACCTTACGGTTGTAGCCAGAGAACATAGGGGGTTGTAGCCTCCTTCTAGTTGTAGCCAGAGAATAGGGGAGTTCGAGATTCCCTCAGGTTGTAGCCTGAGAAACAAGGGGGTTGTAGCCTCCTTCCAGTTGCAGCTAGAAAACAAAGGAAGTTGGTGCTTCCAATGAATGTAATTATTCAAGACATATAAGAAAAAACATTATGTGGTTTTCTCTCGCTTTGGGTTTCCACGTAAAACACTAGTGTACTATATATGTGTATGATTGTTCATTTCTTATTTACTCTGTAGTTATTGGATGATAATGCTACATTGATATAACACTTGGATTATATGGTTAAAAATGATTAAATTTCTCTATTACTGATTCACCCCCCCTCTCAGTAATCCAACAAGGTCCTCCCTCACTCCACCTTGTTGTCCATATAAAACATCCAAGGGTGAAGGTGGAAAATATCCAAAGCAAGTTTCAAAAGGTGGCTTACCAGTAGAAGTGTGGACTACTCTATTATAAGAGTCTTGTACATAGATCATATTTTTATCTTGGGTCTTCAGATGCTTCTGATTGTAACCCCTCAAAAGTTGCACCAAAGTCTTGTTGACTAGTTTTTTCTTCCCATTTGTCTGTGGATGGAATGTTGTAGATATTTTCAACTTAGTTTCAATATTATCCCACAATGTAGTCCAAAATATACTGAGAAATATGGTATCCCTGTGTGAGATGATCTCCTTGGTATCCCAAATTGCACTCAAACTTGTTCAAAGAACATGATTGTTGCTTCTTGTCTTTTGGTGGTGTTTTTACAAGGCATGATAATTCACATCTTGTTGAAAATGTCAACTACCACAAATAGATAGTCATGTCCCTTCCTAGTTGTTGGTAAACCTGCCACAAAATCCATGGAAATTCTTTCCCAAGGTCAAGTGGGTACAGGTAAGGGATGGTATAGACCTTGCTTCCTGTTACTAGGCTTGTTGGTACAACAAAGTATAAATCCTCTAATATATCATGCTACATATTCTTGCATTATAGGCCAATACACATACCTCTATAAGTTGGAAATTTTCTTCCCAACACCAAAATATCTTGCAACCTTGGAGTTGTGAACCTCTCTGATAAGATGTAGTCATTCACCTTTAGGGACACATATCTTGTCGAGCTTGTAGAGTAACCCATTCTAAACACAATTCCAAATGAATTTTATAGCAATTCTCTTCCATGTGCCCATATACATCATAATGTTTGCAATGTCTGTTAGGATCCCTCCTTTTCTCAGTTGTGGTTGCCATCTTATTTTCTCTTTTCTTGCTAGTTTCTTCTTGGATCATGTGCTTCTAGCCCTTCTTGGATTCCAACTCAATGTAGAGAGCCTTTTTTCTCGTCTCATCTATTATTTCCACACCATGAAGCTACACTTGTCTTCAGATATGGATGAAAATTCCTCCAAGGTACTTCACCACCACTCTTGGCTCTTCCAAGGAGATGCCCAACCCGATGGCCTACCTCTTGAATTTAGAAGTGTATTCATGTACTCCTTTTCCAAATTCTTACCGAAGGTACTACCACTTCATGCGTTTCTTCTTTTCATAGTCTCTGGGATAGAATTGAGACTTCAATAATTCCTTTAAGTCCTCTCATTTCATAAACATGGGCTTCTTTCCCATCCTTAGTGCATCCACATAACTATCCCACCACAAAAAAAAATTCCAATTGACATCTTCAAACATGAAATATGATGTGTTTCTTGGATTTGATAAAGACCAAAGTAAACTTTCAATTGTTTCAACTAGTTGTACAATACTTCAGCATTAGTTTGTCCACCTTACATGGGTATTTCAAGTTTTTCTTCAACTTTGAAAGGAATATGGGAAGATGAAGAAAAATAATGGTTTTTACCTGAATCATTGTATGTGGGATCTTCTTAGTGTGACTTATATTATTCATGCTTAGTCTCTATTGAGTTTTTTTCCCTATCTTTCTTCACCAACAATTGTGTCACCAATCTTGTCAATGTAGAAATGATTTGCATTAGTCAAGGAAATATGGCCTCTAGATCTTCCTTGTCATCTTCTTCACAATGATTTCTCACCATTGATGGTCCTCTACTTCTTTTTAGGCCTAGAGGAAATGTTTGTCCATTATTTCATTACTAGCTACTAGTTTTTACCATGCAGGTGTTCTCCAAGTATTTGGAACCTACTCTGAGACCAAATGATCCATAAACAGTGGGCATATGGAATGTCCATTTCAGCAACAT
The DNA here is from genome assembly GCA_010110895.2 of Picea sitchensis. Lineage (NCBI taxonomy): Eukaryota > Viridiplantae > Streptophyta > Pinopsida > Pinales > Pinaceae > Picea > Picea sitchensis. The sequence continues at coordinate 34,308 of SNQJ01S0069278.1, forward strand.
GAATCCTTCATGGAATTTATATTTTGTTCTCTACTCATTGTATTTGAGGCTCAATAACTCTAATCCACAATCATCATGGACCACTCAAATGATGTGTTTCAATAATAAGAACTACCATCTAAATGTTTTCTCATGGTCATGATGAATTTCTTGATATAAAATTTCAAAATCTAATGGAAATCAATAAGAGAGATCTAGTAGCACCAGACTTGTTAATAAAAAAAATGGATTGTTTCACAGCAACAAGAATTCTAAAATAGAGTTGGATTGACCTCCCATGAAATAGTGTTAGCTCAAAATTATTAGTTGGAATACTTAGGAGGGGTGTCTAATTCATTTCTTACAAAATATAATCACCATCAAACAAATCCCTTTGACTTACAAGTTCATCATTGCCATATATTAGAGTGACTTGACATACCTACAACACTCGTTGTTACAACATGTCTTGAAGGAGAAAAACTAAATGGGTGAAAGATAGAACTCATATAAAAGACATACAATTTACTCAATTTACCGGAAACTCTAGCAAACATATATAGAGTTTAGTAGATGCTTGTGTCACTAGAAATGATATGGATAGGTACCATGTATGCTAGATATGGCTTCTGGAACCATATGGAAGGAAAATGGCATCAAGAACATATGTAGTTCCATTTCTATCTATTCCAAAATAGTCTCCCTTGTAACATTCTCTCTTGAATACGTTAGAGAGAGTCACAATAACATAGTTGGAAAGGAAAAGTGAGAAATATAAGAAGTTATTTTATTAGGGAACTTGATCTTGTGAACCCCTAAGACATTCAGTCAATAAGACATTCCAACAATAATTCCACAAAGACATGGTATAAATGATATTTTCCATGATTAAATAAGTAGTTGAATACCATCAAGGTAGACAAATGATTTGTCAGGAAATTCGATATGAAAAATGTGAAACCATGTTGAAATATTATATATCAAAATAGAAAGGTATGAGTGAAGAAAATATCAAGCCATAATTTCCAAGTGTTATATTTTAATGCTTGAATGAGGGAGGATATTAAATATTTCACTAGCATGTGGATATGCAGAAACATTGGGGTTTTTCATTTTAGTTCATTCATTGGACAAACATTGATTTGGAAACTCATTCACATAGCATTAAATCTTTGAGACAATAGATTTCCCTCGAATCCCAAATGGGAAAACTAGCATTTGGTTGGGATTTTATTATGCTTAGGATAAAATTGCATAGGGGTGAGCTATACACAGACTTTGTGTATTGTTACTTGCTAACAATACCAAAATTGTAGATGTCTAAGGCTCATAGACACCTTCTCTTAGTGTGGACATGATCCTTGACTACTTCTTCCTTCCTTCATGACAACCTTCATTGTTTTAATGGGTTTCCTTTGGAAAGCCAACCATCACAATGGTTCATTTCCCCTTCCAATTTTTCCGAAGAGACAAAATAAAATAAAACAAACAAGGGTATGCTGATTATGGAATTTACATAAGGTTTGACAAAGATCCAATTTCAATCACACCTCCTCATTTGAAGGCTTTTGGTCCCCAAAATCTAGAACATTGAGGAGATGGGAAAACAAGGCCTCCATTTGTCTCTCCATATCCACCATTCCATTTTTTTTGAAGGTGGTTGTTTCTTTCTTGTCTACCCATGTTTTACTGATAACAGAGTTACTCTGTCTCTCTCTCTCTCTCTATGTGATTTGGAAAAGTATGCTTTGCCACCCTTGACCAAGTGGTACTTGTTTTCTCTCCTATAGAAGGTAGCATCCCTATCCCATAGGTATGAGATACTAAACATCACTCCATAGGCATCCAATGGTGAAAATTCACATTTTACTTCATCAACATAGCTATCACCAATGGAAAACTTGATTTCACACCTTCGAATGATCCTCACAACATTTTCCCCTTGCAACCATGTTAGAGAACTTGGATGCACTAGATCAATGATTTCTATACCAAGCTCATCAACTATGTTTCAAAAACTAGATTACACTGAGAACCACTATAAAAAAGAGCATTTTCATTCTAGTTCTTCACTTGAACTTGTTGAGCACACACTTATATTGAGAGGGGGGTTGAATCAATATAAGACATTTTTTTACCTTTTCAAGCATTCAACAACCATAAAAAAAAATCACTTATGAGACCTATTAACTGCAAAACATGGACCATGAGATTTATATGGAAACCCTTTCGGAAGAAAACCATGAATCTTATTTTCAAAATCCTTTGTAGGAACCAACCTACTGAATACACCAATCCACGCTAGTAAAAATCATGGTAGGAACCAACCTAATCTTACAAATATTACCAATCCCCATCGCTAAGCACCAACATAGCAAGAGACATCAATCTCTTTCAGATATTCATAGACAACAATCCCCACTGATAAGTACCAACTTAGCAAGGGACATCAATATCTTACAGATATTCATAGACACAAATCCCCACCACTAAGAATCAACTTTGCAAGAGACACCAATCTTTGAGTTGCACCAACCTTCACCAAGTTTTCTTGTTATTTTTTTCCTTCACTAAGTATTCTCACTACTTTTACCTTTACCAGGTCTACTCACTGCTACTTCCTTCACTAGGTTTTGTCACTACATTTTCCTTTACTAGGTTTGACCAAGATTTGAATTTCCAAATGGTAAATTTCCAAAATCTTGTTGTTTTTGGCCTCTTCCCAAGAACGGATTTTTACAACACACCATATATCCAATTTTACAAATTTGATTTTGAAATTTTTACCTGAGATACTTTTGTATGTCTCCTATGTTCTATGAAATTTTCACAGTCTAAAGAGTCCCCAAAAAACATTACAATGAAAATGTCAAACTAACCTATTTAAAACTGATCTAAGGACCATTCAGAAACCCTAACTTCCATAGAGAATATCTCAGAAATTACAGAGAAATGACATTTGAAACATTTACACACATGTACACCAATATATCTCCTCTATCTCTACAAAATCTCAAGGTATGAAGCATCCCAGAAAATAAGTTATAAATTTTTTTCCAAGATGACTTGTTCAAAATTTATTTCAAGAGAATTCAAGAGCCCTAAATTCTACAGGGCATATCTCTGAAAGTTTAGTGAAAAATCATCTGAGAGTTTTACCACATGTACACCAATATCACTCATATTTCTCTACAAAATATGAGAGTCTGAAACGTCCCAGAAAAAAAGTTATAGCAGAAGTGCCAAGCTAACTTGTTTGAAACCGATTTCAGGAGCATTCGGGAACCCTAACTTCCATAGGGCATATCTTCGAAAGTATAGTGAAACAACATCTGAAATTTTTACCAATGTTATCATGAAGTTACAATTGTCTTTGGATATGGCTGAAAATTCCTCCAAGGTACTTCACCACCACTCCCATCTCTTACAGAGAGATACCCAACCTGATGGATTGCCTCCTGAATTCAGAAGTGTATTCTTGCACTCCTTATTCTTGTTCTTTCTAAAGGTATTGCCACTTCATGAGATTATCCTATTCATAGCCTATGTGATAGAATTGTGACTTTAGTAATGCCCTGAAGTCCTCCCATTTCATAATCATGGGTTTCTTGCCTATCCTTAGTGCATCCATGTAACTCTCCCACCACAAAAAAACATGTCCAACCATCTTCAAATAAATAAGATAAATTTGTTGTGTTTCTTGGATTTGATAAAGACCAAAGTAAACTTCCAATTGTTTCAACCATCTATCCAAGACTTCAACATTAGTTTTTCCATCATACATGGGTATTTCAAGTTTTGCTTCAAGTTTGAAAGGAATATGGGAAGATGAAGAAAAATAATGGTTTTTATCCGAGTCTTTGTACATGGGATCTTCTTGGTGTTCCGTATCTTCTTCATGCTCAGTCCTACCAATTTTTCTTCCCTATCTTTTTTCAGCAATAGTTTCATCACCAATTTTGTCAATGTAGCAATGTTTTTCTCTATGTAAGCAAATCTAACCTCTGGGTCTTCCTTGCCAAGTTCTTCAAAATGATTCCTCACCATTGATGGTCCTTTGCTTCTTTGTAGCCCTGAAAACAATGTTTTTCCACTATTTCAGTACTGGTTCTAGGTGTTTATCATGTAGGTTTTCTTCAAGTATTTGGAACCTACTCTAATAATAAATGATCCATAAATGGTGGGCCTGTAGTCTATCAATTTTATCAACATGGATCCTTCCCAGAATTTTTATTTTGTTCTCTATTCATTGGCTTCTAGGATTAAGAGCTCTAATCCACAATCATCATTGACCACTCAAATGATGTGTTACAATAAGGAGAACTACTAATTCAAAATCTAATGAAAATGAATAAGAGAGCTCTAGTAGCACCAGACTTATTAATAAGAAAAACTGGATTGTCTCAAAAAGGAAATAATTATATGATCCAGATTTATGTAGGAACACAATGAAATAAAGAAATACACATAAATGCAGAGATGCAGTGGAAATAAGAATTCATTTCATTAATAACAAATGACTAAAAAATGGTTACAAACAGAATGGAAATAAACTAGCTAGGGCGTTGGTAGCTTATCTCTGAGAAGAGATGTGGCGGCTACTGGCCTCTGAATTGCCTCTTACAATGAGGCTCGAAGGCCTATATATTACTAAGAAACAATGGAAAACATTAAACATCCAAAAACCTAACCCTAGGAGATGAAATGCTAGAATATGGGCCCCGTTGGGGTAAATTGGTACATCAATTTCCCGGGGTCGTAACTTTGGCATACTATCTCCGTTTGACGCACATGATACATCGTTAGAAATATCTATCCGAGGAATACATTGATGACAACAAATATCAAGTTTGAAACAAACTCATATTCGCCGCAACATTCATGCCCAAAAAACGTCGTTTAGGGCCTCAAAACAACTCCGGAAGTTCAGGACCTGAAGAACTGCTAAAAATAGTAAATTGTGCTACAATTAAGGAAACTGAAAGAAACAATGGTGTGGGTCTAAGTGGAATAGGTGGGTGGCCACCAATATCCACCTAGTGGGTCTAAGTGGAATATGGTGGCCACCAATATCCACCTAGATCAGTCCTCCCTCTTAGGAAGCACCGGTCCCCATTGGCGTTGAGTTCCTCCAAGGATGAAGAAACTTCTCACAACTTGGTCTTTGGTGAGCCACTTGCCCTGGTGAATGAGTTGGCATGCTTTTACAACTTGATATAGTTGGATCCTCCACTAGTAGGTGTTCTTGATCTGTGTGTCCAATTCAACTGGCCAGGCTTGGTTCCATAACTGCCACTGCTGGTGTGAGTTGTTCTGCCACGATGGAGGTGTCTAGTAGAGGTGAGCAGGGGCCGGAAGGCGGTCCACATTGGTTGGGGTGCGCACTCAAGGAATGATGGAATAATGAGCTCAAAGGCATTGTCCCCTCACAACCTTGGTGATGGTGGCATCTATATCTGGAGCTGGCGACCCTATGATAGTAGTCCAAATGAGGGCGCCCTTTGCAAAATGTGTTACATTTTGTTTCCATCCGGAAGTTGTGTGGCACCATGTGGATCATGTCGCTTTTACTAGCATTGGCTCAATTTAATATGTCATGGAACTTGTTGGTGGATGCTTCAATGCCTAATGAAGTTGTTTTCCTTGATAATGACTCAACATGGGCTAAATTCCGCTTCAAGTAGCCACAAATGACATGTATACGCCAATGAGACATAGTGGTTGGAATCCCAAGCCCACTTGAAAGGGGTTGTGGTCGGTTGAGCGGCGAGAAGTCCGGCTGTAGCCAGGTTGGACATAGGGAAGTATCTCATTCCATGTGCATGGATTCTTTGAGTTGTACATGTACAAAATATGTACGATCATCTTGTTGACGACCTCGGTTTGGTCATTTGTCTGGGGTTGGAAGGAAGTGTATTTGGTGAGATTGGTTTCTAGCAGTGATTAGAGGCTTGACCATAATGTGTAGAGGATTCGGCTATCCTGATATGATATAATGTTTTTTGGGATCCTAAAGTGTACCCACACTCATTCAAAGAAGAGTTTAGCAAAGGCTTCACAGGATTTTATTCTTGCATGCCATCATAATGTACATCTTCGCGAATCGGTCGACGACCACAAAACATAGCTGCCATGGTTTAGTAGAAGGAAGGTCTGAAATGTGTTTTCATAGAGATGGATTCTGCTGTTGACTAGGGTAGGAAGTGGAGTATAGAGGCCTTGCTTGATGGTTGGTTTGGTACTGGCGTTGGGCAAAGGTGACTTGATGTACTTCCACATTCTCAAGAAGGTTCGTCAATTGAAATACTTTTGCAAGATCGCCATGGTTTTCTCAATCGAAATGCCCAACGACCACTATAGTGCTACCCCCAAATCATCTCGCACACTTCCGGGTTGAAGGAACACAAAGGTGTCCTAGACAGGTGTTGTGGCATCTTGGAGGTGGAACTTTTCTTTACCTCCAAGAGGTATTGTATGTATCAATTCTCTCGATCACGGTGTAGAGAAGCGCCAATCGAAGTCCATGCCCACAAGAGTTGGAGCACAAGAGCCACGCCATGATGGGTGGGTCAACTGAGGGCAAACAAGAATATTATTGGTGTTGCCTTTCAGTAATTTACGTTCAAATGAAATCATAAGGTATGTGGACTTCAGATGGCAATTGTTCTCAAGAACTTCCTCAGGTCCTGTGATGAACAAGTAGGGGCTATGGATTAGTGTGGATGATCGTTTCATTTACCAAGATGTAATTCTTCCATTGCTGACAAGCCCGCATAATGGAATACATTTCTTTGTCATAAGTGGATACTTCTGGACTGTGTCAGAAAATGCCTCACTGTGATATGCCACTAGAAGCCCATGTTGAGTAAAGATCTTCCCAACGGCATTAGCCTTCGTGAGGCATCCGCCTCGATCTAAAATGGTTGTTGCAAGTCCGGTAATCTGAGCACCGGTGTAGAGAAGAGGCGATGCTTCAAATCCTCGAACAACTTCTGTTGAGATTCAGACCAAACGACTTCGCTTTAGCTCCTCCCTGGTGACCTCGACTCAAGGGCCAAGGATATGAGAGAGAATCCCCAACACAAACCCACGCATAAATTGGCAAGACCTAAAAAGCCGTGGAGCTCGTTAGGGTGGTTGGGGTTGGGGCAACTCAATGACTTGATCTTTGCTGACCCACATGCACCCCCGGCCATCAATAATGTATCCCAGACATTGAACATGGGTCATGCCAAAAGCGCACTTCTCCAAATTTGTGTATAACTTGTGTTGTCGCAGGTTTGGAGGACCTGCCGGATGTGGTGGAGGTGCTCTTCCCAAGTCCTATCAAGATCGCATCGTCATCCAAGTACCCCACTATAAATGAGTTGGTGAATGGCCGTGAGGGATGTCCATTAGCCTCATGAAGGTTACAGTGGCATTCGTCGCCAACCCGAATGGTGCATGACCCAACCATTTGAAAAGGCCCTCCTGATTTGAAGGCATTCCTTCACACACGAGGGCTTTGATTGGTACCGGTGATACCCCTCAATTCAAGTCGACTTTGGTTGGAAATATTTTCCCCTTGAGTTGGTCCAAGGTCATCAATCCATGGATCGGGTACCCATTCCTAACAATGATCTTGTTCAAAGGCCCGAGTAGTCAATGCAAAGTCTCCAAGTCCCATCCCTCTTCCGCACCAACATTGGGCTTCCACGAGGTGATGAACTTGGTCGGATGTGACCTTTCTACAAAAGCTCCGGAATATGCCTCTTGATTTCATTATTATCCATAACAAAGCGCCGATAGACCGGTCCATTAGGTAAAGGTGCACTGCGTGTAAAAGGGTCGCATCGATGGGTACCTCGACCCGACAAAGAGAGGCACTTCACGGGAGGTGAAGATGTCCCTCGTGACTCCTCCACTAATCTTATCCATCTGCTATCTTCGCGTAACTGGGCCCCTATTTGGAGGTCATGGCCACAGCCTTCCTCTTTCCTTGAGGGTGGATCATCAGGAAAATAAATTTCTTGGTTTTGTAAATGAGCTTATTGCATTGTTTTGGAGTAACCAAAAAAGATGGTTGTAGGCGATGCTATCTCCGATATCCTGGCATGTACTCTTATTCTAAGGTGATACAATATCACAAGGTCTGAACCATACACAACATGTCACTTCTACAAGTATGGTTTTCATAATAATACATTGGAAACATCAGAGGAGAAATGTCACATAATACCTTATCCGTGAAGTGCTTGATGTTGTAGGGAAGGCGACATTGTTACTTCCACGCTGAGGTCTCATTCCTTGTGAAACCACCCGGATGGGTGTATGGTTGTGAGTGTGCCGTGGGTTGGAAAGCTTCCACGCTTCACGACGGCACCGATGATGTTCTTCCGGGCTCACGGCTCTAATAAATGAAATGCAACGGGAAACCTTTACCCACATCTTGTAATGGAAGAGACACTCCGGGCTCTCTCCGGATATTCCTTCGTCTCCTTCTAGATATTCATGGTATAAATAATGGCATAGGCCCGGAGATCGATAATCTGTTTCCCCCTGTCATTCTCCTTGTCTGGTTCTGATTCAGATTTGGAACATGCATCCCATTTAGAAGCCTTCAACTCGGCAACCAATGACTGCTTTGAGAAACAATCAACAATGTTATTCCAGTGGCTCTTATGGAACTCACACCACTCTCGTGTCCTTTTTGGATTCGTGGTGTTGTTCTTTGCTTGTGGCTTTGGTGGCTATCCCCGGCCGCTTCCAATCTTGTCTGTTCCTTAGTTCCGCAGTTTCTGCGGTACATTTCTCGCTTCATCTCGCACCCAAGTCTCAAGCTTATTTGAACTGCCACCCGGCAAGCACTAGATGCCACACCAAGCGAGGAGATGTCGAGGAACTCCATTCTAAATGTATATATGTAGACAATTGCGGTACTTCTTTAACACCAAATGTTTCTTTAAATCTTTGATACCCAACATTGTGCATAGGGTATGAAACAAATTCTTCATCTCATGCACATATTGGTCCCTTTGCTGCCGCAACAGAGTCCATTGTATGTACGCATCTCATAGCTCTCTCCATGGGATAATATTGTTCCTGATGGCATCTCGAAATAATTCCAAGTGGGTACAAATGAGAACATGGAGGGTTCCTCTCCTATTGCCCGAAAGTAGGTTTCCACTAGTCCCTTGACATGGGGGCTTAATTCTTCTTTGAGGATGAGTGCAAAAGTAATCCTTTCTCAGTCGGAAAATTTATGAATCGAGAAATATCCTTCTAACATAAATGACCATCTATCTATGACATCCATTCTATTTGGCTGTCAAATATGGGAATGCCAAAGCTTACTTGTACATTAAAAGGAGCGCCACCTCCAAAGTGGTCATGGATGTCGATGCGCTACTAGTGGGAATCCATTGAAGAATCTCGAGCAAAGTTGTCCATCATCGTGTCCTTTGTTTCTCGAGGCCTTGAGCAACATTTTGATAGGATCTCCAAGCCCCTCATATTTCTTTTCTTCCCCATGGGTGGTCGCCTGTGGTTTGCGAGATCGATCTTGCAAAGGTTCAACGATCGAGTTCTAACTCCTTATACCTCACTCGTTGGGGACATGCAAAGAAATATCGAGAATGAGCGTGTAATTTATGATACTCACCGACTGATTTATGTAGGAAACAATGAAATACATAAATACATAAACATGTAGATGCAATGGAAATAAGATTTCTAATGACCAAAAATGCCATGCATTTAATGGAAATAAACTAGCTGTGGCGCTGGTAGCTTATCTCTGAAGAGATGTAATTGCAGCATCGCCTCCTCTAAAATGCCTTTTAAAATGAGGCTCGAAGGCCTGTATTTTATTTAGAAACAATGGAAAACCTAAAACATCCAAAACCTAACCCTAGAGATGAAATGCTAGAATATGGGCCCCATTGGGGTAATTGGTACATCAATTTCCTTGGGTCATAACTTTGGCATACCATCTCGCTTGACTATTATTACATCATTGAAAGATCTATCCGAGGACTAGATTTCTGACAATTAATATTGAGTTTGGAACATATTCATATTTGTTGGAGCATTCATGCCCAAAAATGTCAGTTAGGGCCTCAAAATGACATCGAAAGTTTAGGACCCAAGAACCTTAAAAATAGTAAATTGTGCTACAATTAAGGAAACTAAAACACTAAAAGAAATGAATGGGTCCAAGTGGGAATAGGTGGGTGGCCACCAATATCCACCTGACTTCCCCCCTTAGGAAGAAATGTTCCCATTGCGCTGAGTTCCTCCATGAGATGAGGAAACTGGTGCTGAACTTGGTCCCCGTGGAGCCATTTGCCCCGTGAAGAGCTTGGCCTCAGCGACAACTCGGGAGTAGCCGATCCCTCCATGGGTGCGGGTTCTTGATCTTATGTGTCCATAACTGACCGGGCCAGATTTTTCCTGCATGCAACTGGCTTCAACTCGCTGGTGAGTTGTTCCGCCATGCCTGATGTGTCTAGTAGGAGGTGGTGCGAACATGGAGGTCCACATTGAACACTGGGTTTAGAACAAGGAATGGTGGAATATCAAGCTCAGCTGAATCATCCCCCATGCCTTGGTGATGGTGTATATTCCATATCGGAGGGGTGAATCTGCAATAGGTCCACAAAGGAGGCACTCCTTGCAAGTCGTAGCCACACCCTTTGTCAACCACCGGAAGTTGTGTGGGCAATCTGCATGTTGATCATGTCGCTATTGTACTTAGTATCATTCTTCATCCAAGATGTCATGAACTTGTTGGAGGACGGATGAATGTGCCTAATGAAGTTTTTCCTTGTTACCCCCGACCGACATGGGATGAATCTCACAGCAGTCGAAATGGAATGGCTATGCCACGGGGACATAGTGGTCGGAACTCTGCCCACGGAAAGGGGTTAGGTTGGTTGAGCTATGGAGAGCCTAGTTGTAGTTGTGTTGTACATAGGGGAGACTCTCATCCATGTGTGTGGAAGCTTTGAGTTGTACATGCGCAAAAATGTGTACGATCATCCGGTCGACGACTCGTCCGCCATCATTGTGGATGGAAAATCACGACTCCAGGAGCTTGGTGTCCAAAGATCGATTAGAGGCCGGACCAAAATGTACCGAGGAACCCGTTGTCCCGATATGAGATGATAGACCGTGGGATCCAAAAGTGTACCCACACTCATTCAACAAAGAGTTTAGCAAAGGGTTTCACAGATTTTCTTCTTGTAGGCCATCATAATAGACATCTTCGAGAATCTGGCCGACGACCACAAAAACATAGCGTCATTTCCATGCTTAGTAGAAGGAAGGCTCACATGTAATCCAGTATAGATGGATTACCAAGGTTGACTAGAGGCAGGGAAGAAGAGTATAGAGGCCTTACTTCTCGATGGTCGTCGAAATGGCACAAGCAGTGCGTGACTTGATGTACTTCCCGACATAATGTCGAAGGTTCGACCAATAGAAAAACTTTTGCAGTAATGCCACTGTTTTCTAAACCCCTAAATGCCCAGCGACCCGACTGTAATGTGCCTCCCAAATCATATTGGCACGCTTGCTTAAAGGAACACAGTCCCAGTGACAAAGGCATCCCCTGGAGGTGAAAATTCAGAACTTTCTTACCCCAAGAGTGTATTGTATGTGCGGGTCAATCGATCACTTGTAGAGAAGCGGCTAATCAAAAGTCTCATGCCCACACGAAAGGAGCATGCTGGTTAGCACCATCGACAGAGCCCGAATGAGGCGTTTCACAACATTATTGGCGCCGCCTCTTTCTTTTTCTTAATGTTCAAATGAAACTGCTGCAAATATGTGGAACACTTCCATTACGCATGCATCGGCTCGCGAACTCCCTTGTGTCCGGTGATGCACCGCAGGGTCGGTGGTCCGTGGATGATCTTTCCCAAAATGTAATGCTTCCATTGCCGGTTAAGCCCGCATAATGGAATACATTTCTTTGGCATGGGTGATACTTCCTGACCGTGGTTGGAAAGTGTCTCAATCGCGGATATACATCGATGCCCATGTTGAGTAAGGACTTCCCAATAGCATAGTCAGAGGCAATTGCCTCGATCTCAAATGTTTGTTTCAAGTCTGGTAATGTGAACACTGGTAGAAGAGAAGTATTCTTCAACTCCTAAACTTCGTTGAGATTCGTTCAAAAGAATTTTGCTTTTAGCTCCCTTGGTGACCCACTCAAGGCCCATGATATGAGAGAATCCCAACACAAACTCATGGTAGAAATTGGCAAAGACTTCTAAAAAGATGTGGAGCTTTGTTACGGTGGTTGGGGATGGCCAATCCCGAATGACTGGATCTTTGTTGGATCCACATGTACCCCCTACCATCAATAATGTATCCTAGATATCGAACCGGTCATGCCAAGTGCATTTCTCCAACCGCACACAACTTGTGTTGTCGCAGTTTGAGACCCATCGATGGTGGAGGTCCTTCCCAAGTCCGGATGAAGACTTAATGTCATCCAAGTACACCACAAAAAAATGAGTTGGTGAATGGACAAAGGATGTCATCCATTAGCCTCATGAAGGCTGTAGGCGCATTCGTCAACCCGAAAAGCATAACCAACCATCCTAAAGGCCCTCCCTGGATTTGGAATGCACGCACACACGAGGTTCGATTGGTACCTTTTGATACCCAGACTTCAAGTCGTTATTTCTCAAATATTTCACCCCCTTGAGTTGGTCTAGGAGATCATCAATCTATGGATCAGGCATCATTCAACAAGATCCCGCTTTTAAGGTCTCTATAGTCAATGCAAAGTCTCCAAGTCCCATCCTTCTTGCACCAACACGATCGCTCCCCATAGGTGATGAACTAGTCCGATGTGACCTTTCTCAGATCAACTTCCTAAATCTGCCTCTTTGATTTCTCACATTCTCCATAACAGAGTTAATCGAGTAGATGGGTCCATTGGGTATAATGCACCTAGGGTCGATCGGGATAAGCTTTGACTGGCAAGAGAGGTATTCCCCCGGGTAGGTGAATATGTCCTCGTACTCATCCATGACTTTATCCATATGTTGTTTTCATGCACTGGGCCCTTGCCTGGAGGTCATGGCCACAGCCTTTCTCGCTCCCCGAGGGCGATCATCGTGAAAACACATTTCCGGTTTTGAATGATTCACCGGCATTGTTTTGGCAAGAACTAAAGAGATGGTGGTAGGCGATGATATCTCTAGTATCCTATACAACTTATTGCCCAAGGTGATAATAACAAGACGAAACTGACTCATACACAACATGTCGCCCACAAGTACAAATGGCCTAATAATACATCAAACATCAAGAGGAGCAATGTCACATGATTACCTCATCTATGAAGGGATTGATGCCATATGAAAATCGACAATATTGGATGACACGAATATCTTGTCCCCGGCTCAACCATCCAATGTTGTGAGATTGGGGGTGTGGCATTGTCAACAAATCCAACTGCTTCATGACCTCTACCGAGATGAGGTTCTTCCGGCTCCCTCTCCGTCGACAATGAACCGCAACGGGGAACCCTTTACCCACATCTTGGAATGGAAGAGACACTTCCCTTCCGATCTTCCTGTCTTCCTTCCGATCTTCGCAGGGAAATGATGGTGTTGGTCTCCGCATCGATAATATACTTCCACCCGGCCATTCCCTCCTTGTTGGGTCTCCCCGATTCGTAGTTAGATACGCATTCAATCTAAAATCCTTCAATTTGGCTACCAGTGACTGCTTGGTCTAACACTCACTTGTGTTGTGAGGGAGCTCTTATGGAACTCACACCACTTCCCTGTCCTTTTTGGCTTCGTGGAGTTTTTCGTTGCTTGTGTCTTTGCTGCCATCTTGGGCCACTTTGCCTTGGATTGGTCCTTTGTTTTACGGTTTAGGAGTACCTTTCCCATGCTTCTAATTCTATGCACTAAAGTCTCTTTTGCTTGAACTTCTTCTCAATCTTGGCAACATACCAGTATGCAACACCAAGCGAGGAGATGTCGAGAACTCCATTTCCTCCCGAATGTATATATTCAGACAACTGCGTTATTTTAACACCAAATGTTTCTCTCGAATCTTTGATTACCCAACTTTGTGTGTAGGGTATGAAACATATTCTTCTATGTCATGCACATCTTGGTCCCTTTGTTGTCGCAAAGTAGTCCATTGTATATGTATTTGTCCTCATAGCCCCCATGAGATAATATTGTTCCTTGATGGTGTCTCGAAATGAATCAAGTGGTGGCCGGTGAATAAAGAGCTCTTTCCTCTCCCTGCTGTTCTAGTAGGTTTCCCACCACCTGACATAGCGGCTTTGAGGAGTGCAAAATAATCCTTTCTAACAAAAATTATGAACCAAGAAATACCCTTCTTAACAGATTCAACCATCTATCTACTTACATCTCAGATCTATTTATCTCAAATATGGGAGTACAAGTTTACTTGTAATTAAAGTGAGGAAGCCCAAAGTGGTCAAGTGGATGTTGGATGCTACTGGGCCATGGGAATCCATTGAAGAATTGGGCAAAGTTCTCCATCATCTGTTCCTTTGTTTCTCGAGGGCCACCTCGAGCAACATTTGATAGGATCTCCTCGCTTCCCTCATCTTTCTTTTCTTCCCATGGGTGGTCGTCGGGGTTAGCGAGGCTGATCTCGCAAAGGTTCAAATCCATCGATCCCCAACTCCTCTATACCCCGAATTGGGGACATGCAAAGAAAGATTGAGAATGAGCAAGGATCAGCCTGAGCACCACCTGACTGGATTTATGTAGGAACACAAATGAAATACACAAATACATAGAAACGCAGATATGCAGCGGAAATAAGACTTCATTTCATTAATAACAAATGACTGCAAAATGCTTATAGACAAAATGGAAATAAACTATCTAGGGCGCTGGTAGCTTATCTCTGAGAAGAGATGTGGCAGCTACTGGCCTATGAACTACCTCTTACAATGAGGCTCAAAGGCCTATATATTACTGAGAAACAACGGAAAACCCTAAACATCGAAAAACCTAACCCTAGGAGATGAAATGCTAGAATATGGGCCCCGTTGGGGTAAATTGGTACATCAATTTCCCGGGGTCGTAACTTTGGCATACTATCTCCGTTTGACACACATGATACATCGTTAGAAAGATCTATCCGAGGAATACATTGTTGAAAATGAATATCAAGTCTAGAAAGGACTCATATTCTCCAGAGAATTCATGCCCAAAAAACGTAGTTTAGGGCCTCAAAACAACTTTGGAAGTTCAGGATCCAAAGAAATGCTAAAAATAGTAAATTGTGCTACAATTAAGGAAACTGAAAAACTGAAAGAAAAAATGGTGTGGGTCCAAGTGGAATAGGCGGGTGGCCACCAATATCCACCTGGATCATTATAAAATAGAGCTAGATAGACATCCACATGCAGTAGTGGCAACTCAAAATTCTCAGTCGGATTACTCAGGAAGGGCATCTAATTCATTTCTTACAAAATATATTCAGCATCAAACTAATCCCTTCTGCTTACAGGTTCATCATTTACATATATTAGAGTGAATTAACATACCTACAATGCCCGTTGTTACAACTTACCCCAAAGGATAAAAAAAATCGGTGAAGAACACAACACACATAAAAGATAGACAATTGACTCAGTTTACTAGGAAACTCTAGAAAATAGATGCAAATTGTAGTAGATGCTTGTGTCACTAGAAATGATATGGATAGGTACCATTTCTACAAGAGTTGACTCCTGAAAATGTATATAAGGAAAATGGCATCGAGAACATATGTTGTTCCATTTCTATCTATCAAGGTCCTACCCTAACCCCCATATTTAGATAATTTATTAATGTATGAGACCACCTTCCTTGAATAAATTCCATTAAATTGTTAGTCAATAGCCACTCATTGTAATAAAGGGCCATTTTTAGTAATAAGGCCCAAATTAGTTGGTCTACCCTTATTATTAGGGGATTATAGGTAGCTAATATCCTCTATGGATAGTTATATATTGAGTAGAAGATTATGTATTGTTTTGTCAAGAATGTTTATTGTATTTGGAGAATTGTTCTAGGAGGTTTCCCCCTTTAAGAGGAAAGTGAACATATCTCTCTATTCATATCTCTTTTTTCTCTTGTGTTCTTGGGTTTTGCACTACATTTCATCTTATTTCTCTGAATTTTTGGGTTAAGTACACTAAAATTGGTATCAGAGCTCTTTCTTGGGCATGAAGTGGGATAATTTTGGGGCACAAAGTGGAAGAATTTTTTTTCTCTTTTTGCAAATTGTTTTTACGGAAAAAAAGGACAAAAACATTTAGGTCGATTAATGAAACTTATATGCACAATTTGGAAATTAAATCCCAATAACTGAATTCCACTTGAATAAATATCCAATTTCAAAAAAAGCATGCAAAACAAAGTTTGGAAAGTGGAGATATCATCGATTCAAAATATGCAATTTTTAGGGTTTTTTCTAGTGACGACCATGAATTTCATAGATTGGATATATTTTGATAGAGTGCACATATTTTAGTCAAATCCATGACATTAGATCTAGAAAAGTGTAAAATTTTCATAATTGATGTCATAATAGCCAATCAAATAAGTATAACTGAAGTTGTGATCATTTTACATTTTCATCCTCAATCCTTACCTTGCACAAGTTATTTTCTGGTGATTCTAAGAGCTTTTTGTTGTGTTAACAAGTTCATAATTTTTGTTTTTTTAGAGATGTTTTCTGACATCTTTAAATAACACATTTATATTTCATTCAATAGGTAAAACTATGGTAGGGGAAGAATACATGGAGGAACTACACATGGTTTCACCTTGCCTTGTTGGAAACCCTTGTAACCCATGTTGGTATCCCTTCAAGTAGTTATGCATGAGACAGTACTTGTATATGGAATCTCACTTCCACATACCCTTGGGTATATAGGAATTCCCCTAGGTGGTACACCTGAAACCATCCTTAGATAAATCCATCGATCATCTTGTTGCTATAGTACACTAAGAACATCACTCGAGGAGATCACTCTCTAGTACCTGGGTAGTCGAGTAGTATGAATAAGGGCACAATTAAGCCTCCTTATCTAGTTCCCTAAGAAATTGGGTTGTGTACTATTGTTATACCTCGCATGTATATTAGAGATCTATATCCCCTGGAACTCCATTTTCCTTAGGACCCAATAACCTATTTTAGTGAGCTCACCTATGAAGGGTACCTATAAACCCCCTCATACTTATCCGAACAACTTGAAAAGTTTCTCTACTACAAGCATGTTGGACACTGTGGAAGTACCACTTAAAAAAATCCAGGATGAAATAAATGGGTTCAATGGGATGTTGGATAAGATTTTGGATGAGAAATTCAATGACTTCCTAAATTTGTTGATGGATATGCAAACTCAGAGCATACTAGAAGAAAAACAGTGGACTCCATAGCACATTGAGCCACACTAGGAAGAATCTTATCACTCGGGAATAGTTATCCACCCACAACCCTCATAGGGTATGCACAACAATAGATCAATGGATAATAACATATGGCACCATTCTCCTAAGGTGGAGTTGAACAAGTTTGATGGTTATGACTTGTATAGATGGGTCACCTAGATGGAACATTACTTCTTCCTCTAGGGTATTACTAATGACATGATGAAAATTGGGGTGGGGGTCATGTATATATATTAGAAATGATTGCAATGGTGTGAATTGCATAAAAAAACATATATAGGCTATATATCTTAGAGTCATTTTATTAAATTCATCTATGTATGTTTCGAGAAAGATACTCACTATTTGGGGAGCCTTACCAAGTTACACCAAACAGGCTCAATCATAGACTTTATGGCGGCCTTTGGGCAATTAAATACCCATGTAGATAACTTAACAGATTCTTTCTATAAAGAGTGTTTAATTAGTGGCCTCAAGGAGGATATTGTAGCACAAGTTAGAATGTAACATCCTACTACATGGTTGGAAGAGGCATTGAGACGCCTAGAAGCAAATACAATGGTCAATGCACAAATTAAAGAACCAACCTTCATTCTCCACACTCGTCCTTCCCAGGGTACTTTCCCAAGAAAAAATCCTACTCATCCCTTAAAAGTACAAAGGTTGTCTCCAACAGAAATGGAAAATCATCAAAGATGAGGAATTTGCTATAATTGTGATGAAAAATATACTCTATGTCATCGATGTAAAGAACAAAAATTGTTACAAATTGATATGACCACTCATGGCCTGACCGAAGAATTACATATTGTAGAGACACTAGAGTTACAAGTTGAAGAAACCAAAAATCAAACTTAGGAGGATATCAAACCTCCATTCTCTCATGAAGAACCACTTATCTCCCTGCATGCATTACCATGCATTTAAACTCCACAAACTTTGAAACTCATAAGTTATGTCAAGCACCGGAAATTCATCATCCTAGTTTATAGTGGAAGTACTCATAATTTAATTCATAAGAGAGTGTCAGAAGAAATGAATTGTTTTTATACCCGGTGCCCAACTTTCAAATCATGATCGCCAATGGAGGTATGATGAAATGTGGGGGAAGATGTGAAAATGTTTGACTCTGGATGGGACACTATCATCTCAAAACCCATCTATTTTCCATATATATGGGTGGGTATGATATAATATTGGTGGAAGAATGGCTACACACATTGCGACCAGTTACATGGATTTCAAATAACTCTATATGAGTTTCACTCAAGAGGGTCATGTACACACCCTTCAAGGGCTTCAAGTAGGCTCTCTTTAAATAGTCAACTCTCATCATATGGAGAAGTTATTAAAGAAGGTCCACTCTGGAATTATTTCCCAATTTAATGCCATACAGATTATGGATAACCCAACACAAGAAATTCACCCAGATTTGCAGCTAGTACTTGACACCAAAGGGTTTGCCCCTTTCTCGAGGAGAGAATGAACATGAAATTCCTCTGATTCCAGGAATTCAACCACCAAATTTATGTCCTTATCACCACCCTTTTGCACAAAATAATGAAATATAAAATATTATTCACGAGTTGTTGGAGGTAGGGGTCATACATCCGAGTAAAAGCCCTTAATCATCACCAATAGTCATGGTATTAAAGAAGGAAGGCACTTGACGCATGTGTTATGATTTTCAAGCTCTCAATAAATTGACAATCAAGGAAAAATTTCCCATCCCTATTATTGATGATCGCCTTGATGGACTTCATGGAGAAAAGTTTTTCACTAAGCTTGATCTATGTTTAGAATACCATCAAATCAGGATGAAAGAGATAGACATCCCAAAGAAAACCTTCATAACACACACATGCTGTTATGAGTTTTTAGTGATGCCTTTCAACCTCTGCAATGCTCCATCCACTTTCCAAAGTCTCATGAACAATATTTTCAAACCATTCCTATGTAATTTTGTGCTAGTATTCTTCAATGATATCTTGATATATAGTAAAATATGGGAATAACAGATAGAGAATGTTGATAAGTCCTTGCAACTCTTGAGAGGCAACCAATTATTTGTGAATTACTCCATATGTGCTTTTAGGGATCCTAAGGTTGAATATTTGGGTTACATTGTAAGTTAGGAGTGAGTACGAGTTGATCCCAAGAAAGTGGTGGTTGTGAAATATTGGCCTCATCCCAAAACATTGAAGAGATTAAGGGGATTCTTAGGGCTTATGAGCTACTATAGGAAATTTGTGAAAAATTATGTCAAAATTGCAATTCCCCTAACTTAACTTCTTAAAAATAATTCCTTTGTTTGGAGTGAGGTAGCAGCATGGGCCTTTTCTTCTTTAAAGGATGTCATGTGCACTACTCCAGTATTATAAGTGGCTTACTTTAATAATAATTTGGTATTGGAATGCGATGCTTTAGGGATAGGTCTTGGAGAAGTACTAATGCAATAAGGATGCCCCTTGACATTCACCAGTAAACAATTGTGTGACTACAATTTGGGAAAACCCACATATGAGAAGAAAATTATGCCTATTCTTCATGGAGTTGAAACTTGGCACCCGTATCTCATAGGGAGGCATTTTGAGATCAAGATTGACCATCATAGTCTAAATTACTTTCTTGAACAACAATTGTCTTCACCATATAAACAAAAATGGGTCACCAAGATGTTGGGATACGATTATGAGACCATATATAAGAAGGGTAAAGAGAATGGTATGGTTGATGCTTTATCCAAAAAATTCAAGAAGGATGGGTCACTCTTTTCCTTATCATTACCAAGTCTAGGATGGCTTGAGGAGGCTTGCAAGGAATGTATAGCAAATAATACTATAAGGAAACTCATCCAACGACTTCAAGTAGATCCCAACCCACCTAAAATTTATACATGGAAACAAGATACATTGCGGTATAAAAGGTACATTGTGCTGGAAAAATATTTGGTACTAAAATAACATGTCTTAAAGGAGCTACATTCATCATCGATAACAAGTCTCTCTGGATTTCATAAAACATATGAAAAAACTAAGCATTCATTCTTTTGGTATGGCATGAAAATAGATATCCAAGACTTATTAGCATCCCGTGACACTTTCCAAAGAAAAAAGGGAGAGACAGTGAAGATATCAAGGGAATTACAACCATTACCAATATCAACACAGATTTGAATAGACATTTCAATGAATTTTATCATGGGACTCCCAAAAGCAGGCAACAAATCAATCATCATGGTGGTTGTTGACTGTCTTTCAAAAGATGCTCATTTTTGTGCACCAACTCATCCTTTCAATCCTTCCTCAGTGGCCCAAGCCTTCATGGATAAAATATTTAAGCTACATGGTATTCCCAATTCCATTGTCTCAAATCAGAACCCCACATTCACTAGAAAAATTTGGCAGGAACTATTTAAAAGTCAAGGTACATAGTTGAATATGAGCGCTACATATCATCCACAAAATGATGGTTAAACATAAGTGGTCAACAAGTGCCCAAACTTATTTGAGATGTTTTTCTTCGAAAAATCTACACGAATGGGTATGTTATCGCACAATTTGTAGGTTGGGAAAATCCCAACGCAACCACCAAGTGGCGACAACTTTAGGACACTATACCCAATGTCACCTCAATATAGGTCCCACGCTTCAAGGGTGACTAGGTCACTCTAGGGAGGAAATCCAGATGACCCTAGGGGGAATGGAGGGGGAAAAACAAAAGGGAAAGAGTGAAGCCCCTAGAGGTCAATATTCTAGATGGAAAATTAAGGGTGATAATGAGTCTTAGGTTGTTTTGAGGTTTCCAAGGCCTTGGATGAATTATCGAGAAGTTGGTACCTACCTGAGACACAAGGATAACCACTATGCAGTATAATATGTTAGTTGGATCATCAAGATAGGATTTTTGTCCCTGATTTGCAGCAATAAATGACAATATATATCAGCAGTAAAACAAGTACTAAATCTGCTATAAATATTACTTAAAGTCAAATGAAATATGCTTGAAACAAAGTAGATAATCACTAGAGAATTTCATGATCTATAGTATGAGACTTTAGCAATAAGTTATGGTTTCCATAAAATATGTATGAAGAATTATTTTTCAGACTTATGGCTGTAGGAATATTGTTAAAGAAGAAGTGAAATAAGCCACTAAAACTTGCAAATAAACCACTCAAAAATTGTATTAAAGCAAGTAGAATAAATTGGCAAATTCTTAGCAACTTTTGATGGTGAAAAGACAAGTTATGAGTGACTTTAGGTTAGGGTTTCTATAGTGAAATTAACAGCCTTATGGATGTAGAAAACCAAAACTTATTGCAGAAAATTTACCCAATCAAATCAGCCCCTAGTTAGCTCAATAAGTGCGCCTAGGTTAGTAAAAGGCTAGAGCAGATTTTTAGTCCTGGTCTAGGGTTAGTTTAGGAGATAATTAGGGTTAGTAAGCTAGGTTTAGAGCAGACCTAATGGATTTAAGTTAGTTTTACCAGAGTATGAAGAGTTTTTGGTTGAAATGGGACACCTTAATGAGGCAAGGTAGCTCAAGGCTAGGGGGACAAAACTCAAGACTTGAGAGAAGATCGAAACTAAAACTTTCATGTTTGCCAATGCAACAATTTATGTCTCCAATGCAAGATTAGTGCCTTTAGTTATGGTTTAATGGGGTCTTAAAGAAACATATAGGACTACTAATCCCTTGGGGGTGTAAATCCTCTTACTTCCCAAGGTAAGTATCCTAGCGAGGTTTTGAAATTGAGGGGTGTAAATCCTCTTACTTCCTCAACAAAAACCTTGCAAAATAACTTTATAATGGTGGAAACTAGGATAGGGGTGTATTTCCTTATACTCCTTATCTAGTCTTGGCCAAAACAACCTTAACTTGAATTACCAATGATAATAACAAAGTAAAGAACCTTACCATTTCAAGAAAAATCCTTAACATGCCAATGCAAACCACCACAATAAGCTAGAAATTACCTCCAAGGGATAGTGCATCATCATCATCATCAACCATAACCAAAAGACATCCATTCCATAGCACAAGAGGCAAATTACTCCAAGTGTAGCAAAAATTTCAGTCCAAGTACTTCTCCAATATGGGAGAGTTATATCAAAATGAGATCTTATGATCTCTTATTTATACAAAATGTCACTAAGATAGTCTGTCCACATAGTATTAGGGTAAACCACAAGACTAGGGGTAAACAACCCTAATATTACCCCTTTTACAAAGTAATTTTTAAAAATTCACTTTAATTTCACCTTTTCACAAAGAAAACCCTAAAATGAAGGCGACGTCTCACTTTAGGGGATGTTTTGGCACTAGGAGAAGGTCGTTGGTGATGGAGAAGTGTGGAAAGGATTCCCAAAGCCACATGTAAAGCATCCAAGTCACTTACTTCATGTTCAAATCCTCAAACCCCTCAAAACATCCTTCTGCTAATGAATATC
>SNQJ01S0069279.1:1862-38386 GCA_010110895.2 Picea sitchensis
ACGATTCAAGTTTTGCAAGCCGTCCTTTCAGCTTTCACCAACCACGAATTTGTGGCTGTGCTAATGATATATATAATTGAGTAACTTTATTTAGAATTTAAAAATATAATTTTTAATATAAAACCAATTTTACAATTTCATGATGATATATACAATTCATTATTTTTACAATTTTAATGTATAAAACCGCTTTGTGCAGTAGGAGCACGAAAGGAGAACGCGAGCTATCTTGTTTGTCGCCTGGCTCCAACATGCTCCCTCCACATGGTGGACTTTGTCAACGTGTGTCCTTCACGATATTAACTTTGTGAACAAAACAATTTAACATTTGCTGCAAATGTAGTACATGTCGTCAACTGTTTGCCTCTGGATTTATGAGCACTCACTAGGGTCGCGGATCTAGGGCCTAGATTACCTTTGAAGGAATCTTTTAGTAATCACGAATACTTTCTCTCATTTACCATGGTTTATGATTTTCTTAATAATAATGAAAAAATGTCAATATATCTTTCTTTAATATATCTTACTTTTTTCTTTAATATATCCTACTTTTATATGGGAAAAAATGTGTGACATTTATATGGGGATAAAATGTATCTGACGCTAAAACTAACGCAATTTGATTCTATAAATTCTATAATTTTAAAAAATAAAATTTGAAATTAAGATAAATGTTGATATAATAAGTTTTTGGTTTTCTACTAATAAACTAATTCTTTTTATAAATAAAWAAAATTATATATATTTTAATTTTAAAATTTTATTTATATGAAATTTATTATTTTTTATATTTTATTGAGAATTAATATTTATTAATTGATTATGAAAGTTTGGAGTAAATTGTTTTCTTATAAGATGTTGTTATTGTCTTTCTCACCCTCTCTAGTGTCATTCCTAAACACTAGATTATGTTCACTTATTTTTTGTCATCATACCACGAGTTCACATGAATTGCTCAAAGTTTTCTTGCACACCATCAAGACTACATAAGCTTATAGCTCTTTCCATGTTTCTAAGCATCACTTGTTTTAGTTATAGGCACTCATATTGGTTTCCACATACTTGCACATTTGTCCTTCAACTAAACATAACCCCCTATTGCTACACAAAGAATTATCATTGTGTGCTAGTCCTTTCTCTCCATCCTTCCCCACTTCAAAAGGAAAATGGGGATGATTTTGAGCTAAACCAAGAGATATTCATATGGAATAGGAGGGCACACCATGGGAGATAGCCAGCTCACCTATAACACACCCACCAAATTAAAGACATGTTCCCAACTTTAATTAGTTACATGCATTGTTAAGCATCTAGGAGCATTATGTTTCCATCCTTGGAATTGCATGCATGTAATGTTATTTCTTATTACTTGGTAGTTAAATTGTGGACCCATTGTAAACCTATAAGAGAGGCCCTTAGGCCATATGAGTAAAGTGCTTGATCTATTATGATCTATTCTAATTTCTAGGGTTTTCATTTTTACATCTTATCTTTCTTCAGATCAACTACAACATTTTGCTTTTTATTTCTCTAATTTGATTCTTAAGTAGCTTATGCCTTATCACATTCAATCTAGTTAGTATTTATAATTTGATGAAATTTACTCAATTTGGTAGTGATAGTATCAATCCCACTGATAACATCACATGCAATCCATGTATTATCCTCACTCTAGTACTATCATCATATTGCTATCATTTCATCAATTAGCTCATGTACTAACACTTTAGTACTATTAGCACATTTTATTCACTCTAGTGCTAACATTGTCGATATTAGCACTAACATTGCATTCGATTCACTAATATTAACATCATCAATCTCACATGCTTAAAAATTGTCATTACATGCATCAAACGCTAGGTTGATGTGATAGCATCCCCCCTCACTCGGGTACTAACATTGCATAATGTCATACAACACGCATAACAATTGGCATTCCCAACACCAAACCCTAGATTGATGTGATAGATCCTCCTTTGTTTGGTACTAATAAAATAGGGTATTTCAATGTCATGCATTGTCGCTCTCTTTAGCTTATGTTTTTTTTCTTTGGAAATAACTGCTTTGGAAACTCACGTTCCCTTCCCTTTGATATGAGGATGGTACCCAATGTAAATCATCCAACATAAAGAAAATATCTTAGACTCAATGCACCTAACCCTGTGGGAATAAAATTGGGGACCTACATAATACATTGGATTACCGACAATTTCCTAACAACAATGTTACCCACCTCTGGTATAAACAGAGAAGGGATAAATTTTGGGGGGAGGTTCTGTAAAAATCTTCGATACAAGGTGTTCTCCTTGTAATGGCATCCTTGTCTTTCAAGTAGGGATACATGCATCATTAGAATATTTCAAGCACTAATTATGAGGCTCAAGGCCCTTGACATGGTCATGGGAGGAAACACAGTGATTCGACCCTAAAGTAATATTTTTGGAACACATGACTATGAAAAACACCTTGAACAACCACATAAGACCTCTCAAGCGTACCCCTTCCTTTGATTAGGGATATGGGTGTCATTATGGAATTTTTGATACTAGGTATGTGATTCTTTGGGCAATAGACATCTTTGAAGGAGGAAACCTAGGTCTTACAACATAAAGGAAACTTCTAAGGATCAAGGTTCAAGAACGACACCTTGATCCATTACACATGACCTCTTAAGAATATATCCTTACCATCTGAGTGGGAATTGCCAATATTATGAAGTTTTTTGAACTAGATATGGGCCTTAGTGTCATGGATATGGTTAATAGGGAAATATAAGTCTTAGTGTTAAAATATTGACTCTTGTAGCACCAAAGAATATTTTATCCTTTTATTGGATAAAGTAAAAGATAAAATATATTTATTGTGATTAGATCAATCCCCTTTTGTGGATTAGTCATGTAATTCATATAAATGACAAATCCTATTCTTGATTGGTAAAACCCTAATTGTAATAGGATAAATGAAAATTTGGCCCCATAATATATTAAAGGTGGGTTTACGCACCTAGTTTGAGAGGTCGGCCCTGCCAGTTTGTGACCTTTCACACGTGCCAAGTCTTGTTTAAATAAGAGGCTAGTGCCTCATTTGTACCACCACACTCACACTCAATAGGAGGCATGGTTGAAGGCTGATTGGAGAAGAAGGGGAAGAGAGAGGCATCTGGCTGAGGAGGAATTTTGTATTGCTTGGTTCATTGTCTTGGCATTGTATTGGCTATCTATATTGAGAGTTTCTTGGGTTTCTTCCCCTTGAGGGTTCCAAGGATAATCTTGTACTCTTGTGATTGTGTTTCTCTCGGTGATCCTATCATGTTGTATTTATCTAGTGAAGTGAAAGTAACCTAATAATAGCGAAACTTTAACATGGTATCAGGATCTAGGCAGAGAGCATTTTCATTGGATAAAGAAAAACCTCATTGTTGTTGTACAAGAAAATTAGGGTTTTATTAAAGAATGTTTTCAACCTCAAATCCATCTAGAAGTTGTGCGCTACCTCAAGGAACATTTTGGCATCCTCAGCGTAACTTTTCAATGGCTAGATCTCACAAAGTGAAACCCTAGTTTTCACAAGTACCATAAAACCAAAAGTACCAGAAAACCAGGAAACTAGAAGTAGTACCGGAAGTACCAGTCCAGATTTTTGCTGGTCAAGTTTGAAGGGGAAGTTTTTGGATTTTTTGAAATCTAAACACCACTAAGAATACTACGCCTGGAGTCAGTACATTTTTGATGAGTTCGGTTTTAGGATCCAAGTAATTTGGTTTTATTATTTTCTATAGCACGGAGACTGGGTTTACTGAAATGAGCACTGGAGGATCTGACGTGCTGGAAAACAACTGGTTGGGATGGACACATAGGCAGAGAATGATCTCCTACAACATGTTACAATGGGTGTACGAGAACCAGATGAAAGAAAGAGAAAAGACCAAGCATAAGAAGAATGAAAAGAAAGCAAAAGGAATGGAGTGTCAGTTGATTAAAGATCATGATCCCTCCTTATATCGAACCTCCTGAGACAATTAAGACAAATGTGTAAAACCTCAACAGTTATATAAGAAAACAAAGACTATTTTGGAATCTGCAACAAAATGAAACTTCATAATATGAAGATGGAAAACTGAGAATCTATCACATCCTATCTTATGAAAGTTTCTCATATCATGGAGATCAGCTTGCAGCTATTTGAAATGTCATTAGTGACAAAGAACTTGTAACCTACAACCCCATTGGACTTCCAGCATTTTGGATTCCTTTTGTACAAGTGTGTGCAAGAACAAGTTACCCAAGTTTGATGGTATAGACAGAATTACGAAGAATCTAGACTTGCAAACCAACATAAGAGGTTAATTTTCGATGAAGAGGAAGATCTTAGAACTCAAAAGAACAAAATAAGTTCCTTGGGAAGAACAATAAAGAAGCTAACTACGTAAGAGCTCGAGATAAGAAGAGATGTTTTCAAGATGGGATGTTGCAACTATCAAAGAAGTTGGGACACTTTCTTATAGTCCTCAAGGAAGGAAACAAAGTATCAGCACATGTGGTAGAGGAAGAGGAATCTCCTCCGTCAAAGAAGGCTTTAGTAGAAATTATGGATTATGTACTTTAAGTTAAAGATAGTTGATCTGAAGAAGAATAGCAAATGGTAGAGTCCATGAGCCTCCCCACACAAAAATAAAATATAAGTATTCATGTTTATTTTTTGGTATCTTGTTTGCTTTAATATCATTACAAGTTAGATTTTTGTGAGAATGTGAATTAACCTCATTTTATTGTTTGAGGTGTCATGAGACTTGCATGAAGGAAGTATCAAAGAAGAGGATGAAGATAGATATAAAATATTTCTGTATGATCCTCCTTAGAGTGACAAAGAAATCATACTTTAAGTAAATTTACAAGTCTCGAAAGAAAGAAATTAAGTGACTGAAGTTAGACATCATGAGAAGGACGTATGAGATGGTGGTCCCGATTAAAGACCGGATAATATCGATTACTTATATAGGAAGCGGGGAAACTCCTAAAGAATCACAGTCCAAATATTCAAGATGAATAAAAGGATGGATACTCAGATATAATGGAAGAGATGCAAGTAACTTCTGAGTTGCTTCAGTATTGTTCTTATAGATGTAGATGGAGTAGGTTGATCGAGTATGAAGACAGAAAGAATAAAATATTCGAACTCAAGAAAGCACCAGGGATATTACATAAGAAAACTTCAAGGATGATCACTAGAAGCTATTAGCCCTAGTGCGAGAAGAACCATGTCTCTGAGTTTGAAATAGAGGATCATGATTTGATGCAGTTAGAAAAGCGGATGGATGGTGCCCAAATATTTTAATCAAGATGAAATTTATCCAGTACATGGATGGTGCCCAACATATGGATAACATGGTATTATACCATATAAATATTTTGGACCACAAGAGAATTTTTCATATGTAGCTGAACCTTTGTAAAGAGGAGAAAGAAAAAGACAACCCATTAGAGAAGGAAAAGAAATCCCAGAGTGAACCTTACATTGAGAAAGGAATGAGAAATTTGCTAAGATTGGCCTCTCTCTAAGTGTTGAGTTTTGATTACTCTAGGGACATGCTAGAATACCTAGGTAGAGGTGTAACCACCTAGTAGGAATGTGGATGTTGGGATCAAAGAGAGCGAAGATAATCTTCTCGCCAAGAGTTGGTAACTGAACACAAACCTTGACCATGTGGAATAGTATGAAGTTAATGCAAGAGTTTGTGTTGATGATCACAGCGGAATCCTTAGAAGAATCTAGTCTTGCCCAGGTTGGCATCTTAAATTCTCTAGTTCATATTAGGATGACTAAATTAGCAGAAGCTATGGTAGCTACTCCCAGTGGATGGGTAGAATATATGACTACAAGAAGGAGAAACATAAAGAGAAGAGCAAAACTCATAGAATATCTTAACATTAGCGAAGATAAGAAATATACGTGTGTGAGAATAGATTATCTTACATGTGAAAGATGAATATCTTATAATGTGAAAAGATAAGAAAAGTATCTTAACGTGAAAATGAAAAGAAAAGAAAAGTATCTTATTGTGAAGATAAAGAACAAAACTTAAGATGAATTTATAGATATACGATCATTGATCATGATACCCGAGATAACCAAGTAGAATTACTCTGTTATCGGATAATGATATTACCCAGTTATTGATATTTGATGATATTTACTTGATTTAGCTTGATGACATCTAGTGACCTATCAAAAGATAAAGAATATCCCTTCTTGTTAAGATGACATCTAGTGACCTATCAAAAGATAAAGAATATCCTTCTTGTTAAGAGGGAGTGTTAAAATATTGTGTAACTGCAAAGAATATTTTTATCCCCTTTTGTGGATAAATTAAAAGATAAAATATATTTAGTATTGATTAGATCAATCCCCTTTTGTGGATTGATCATGTCGAGTATTGTAAATGACCAAATCCCCTGTTGTGGATTGGTCAAACCCTAATTGTAATAGGATTAATGAAAATTCGGCCCTAGAATATATTAAAGTGGCTATAACCACCCATAATGAGAAGTTGGCCCAGCCAGTGAAAAAACACCCCAGTTCAACACCTGCCAGATTGTATAAATAAGAGAGGTCAGTGCCTCATTTGTACACACACACTCACTTTTTCATCAGAGCACAAGTTTGAAGCTGCAGTTGGAGAAGAAGGAAGAGAGAGAGAGGCACATCTCTGGGAGAGGAATTTTTGTATTGCTTGGTTCATTGTCTTGGCATTGTATTGGCTATCTATATTAAGGAAGTTTTGTTGGGTTTTCTTCCCCTTGAGGGTTTCCTAGGATAAATGCTTGTGTAATCTTGTGATTGTGTTTCTCTCAGTGATCCTATCTATGCTATTGTTATCTAGTAAATTGAAAGTAACCTAATAATAGCAGAAACTTTAACACTTAGGATATAAATGAATATTATAGGAATTAAGGCAAGGGAAAAACGCATGACCTTTGAAGGGGATATTTATCCTCCAAGTGGATTTATGTGGACCATTACAATTTTCAAGTACAAGTTATGTGTCAAGGATTCCTCAAAATGGTGGTAGGGAAGACCTATGCTTTAGGCCTTTAAGGAATATTTCATGCATCTATGACCAAGAACAACACCTTGAAGCCACACACATGACCTCCCAAGTTTATCCTTTGCTTCTTAGTGGGAATATTCGCACCATTACAATTTTTGGAGTAGGTATCGATCTAAGGACTTGGACCAAGGTCAAGTGATGAAATTTACTCGATATGCCTAAAAAGTAGCTTTCAAAACTCAGTAACCATCATTGATTCCTCAAACCTCCATATATCATCTCTCTATGGGATATTTGTCCTTCAAGTTTCCATATGGACACCATTAGAAGGTTTTGAGCACCAAGTATAGGTCATGGGGAAATAGACATGGTCAAGGGAGCAAAATCGAGCCTTAGGACCTAAAGTAAGATTTCATGCATGCAACTCCAAGAACAATGCCTCGAACTACCACACGTAATGTCTTGAGAGTATCATCTTCCTATTAATTGGGATATGGGCACCATTATAATGTTTTAAGCTCTAAGTACGAGTCTCATTTCATTTCCCATGGTTGGGGGAGGAAACTTAGGCCTCAAGCCCTAAAGGTAGCTTCTAAGGATGAAGGGACATAAACAATGACTTGAACCACCACATAAAACCTTTCTTGGGATATGTGGCCTTTAAGAGGGGATATGGGCTCTATTTGAAGGTTTCCAGTACTAGATTTGGGTCACAACGCCTTGAACATGGTTTGGGTGAGGAAACCCTAGCCTTAGTCCATAAAAAAATATTTTAGGCAAATGGGACCAATAATGTCACCTCAAGCATGGGTCTCAGGGCCCTGGACATGGTTAGGAGAGGAAACATTAACATTAGGCCATAAAGGAATATTATATCCATCTAGGACCAAGAATAATGCCTCAAATAACCACACATGGCCTCTTGAGGGTATCCTTGGCATATGATTAGGGATGTCAATGCCACTAGATAGTTTTGAGCAGTAGGTATGTGTCTCGGGACCTTAGAAACAAACTAGGGAAGAAGGCCATGTCTTGGGTCCTAAATAAAGCTTTAAGGCATCCAAAACAACCTAGACCATGCTTGGGGGAGGAAACTTCAACCCTAAGCCCTAAAGATAGCTTCTAAGGCTGAAGGGACATGAACAAGGACTTGAACCACCACATAGGAACTTTATATGGGATGTTTTTCCTTTAAGAGGGGATATGGGATCTATTGGAGGGTTTTTAGCAGTAGATTTGGGTCACAGTGTATTGAACATGGTTGGGGAAGGAAACCCTAGCCTTAGGCACATAAGAAATATTTTAGGCATCTAGGGGCAATAATGTCACCTCAAATATGGGTCTCAAATCCATGGACATGGTCAGGGGGGGAACATTAATCTTATGCTCCAAAGGAAGCTTTTATCCATCCAAGGCTAAGAAGGATGCCTCAAACACCACACATTTCCTCCTAAGGGTATCCTTGACCTATGATTGGGGATTTTGGTGCCACTTGGTAGTTTTGAGAAATAGGTATGTGTCCTAGGACCTTGAAAATGATCTAGGGAAGGTGACCATGCCTTAGGCCCTATATAAATCTTTTAGGCATCCAAAGAAGGATTGACTATGGTACATCAACAAGGACTTGAACCACCACATAGGACCTTTCTATTGGATATTTGTCCTTTAAGAGGGGATATGGGCTCCATTAGAATTTTTTTAGCACTAGATTTGCGCCATGGTGCCTTAAACATGGTTGGGGGAAGAAAAACTAGTTGTATGCCCTAAAGAAATATTGTATGTATATGGGGCCAACAATGTCACCTGAAACATGGGTCCCAAGGCTTTGGACATGGTTATGGGAGGAAACATGAGCCTTAGGCCCTAAAGGAAGATTATATCCATCCAAGGCCAAGAAGGATGCCTTGAAAAACTACGCATGGCCTCTTGAGGGTACCTTGGCCTATGATTGGGGATGTAAGTGCCACTAGGTATGTGTCCTAGGACCCTAGAAATGATATAGTGAAGAAGGCCATGACTTGGGTCCTAAAGTTATATTTGATGCATCTAGAGTTGCCTTGACCATGGTTGGGGGAGAAAACGCGGGCCTTAATCCCTAAAGAAAGATTCTAAAGATGAATGGACATGAATTAGGACTTGAACCACCACATGTGACCTTTATATGGGATCTTTGGCCTTTAAGAGGGGATATGGGATCTATTGGAAGGCTCTTAGCACTAGATTTGGGTCACGGTGCCTTGAACATGGTCAGGAGAGGAAACATGAACCTTTGGCCTTAAAGGAATCTTTTATCCATCCAAGGCCAAGAAGGATGCCTCGAATAACCACACATGACCTCCTGAGAGTATACTTTTCCTGTGATTTTAGATTTCAGTACCACTAGGTGGTTTTGAGGAGTAGGTATGTGTCCCAGGAACTTGGAAATGATCTATTGAAGAAGGCCATGCCTTAAGTCCTAAATAAATATTTGAGGCATCCATAGGACCCTCAAGAGGCCATGTATGGGTATTTGAGGCATCCTTCTTGGCCTTGGATGAATAGGAGCTTCCTTTAGGGCCTAAGGTTCATGTTTCCTCCCTTAACCATGTCTAGGGCCCCGAGACCTATGTTTAAGGTGACATTATTGGCCCCAAATACCTAAAAGATTTCTTTAATGCCTAAGGGTAGGGTTTCCTCCTCCAACCATGGTCAAGGCACCGTGACCCAAATCTAGTGCCAAAAACCTTCCAATAGAGCCCATATCCCCTATTAAAGGCCAAATATCTCACAGAAAGATCCTATGTGGTGGTTCAAGTCCTCATTCATGTCCCTTCAAACTTATAAGATACCTTTAGGGCTTGAGGATTGAGTTTCCTTCCCCAACCATTTTCACGGCAATGAGACTCATACTTAGAGATCAAAATCTTTTAATGATACCCATATTCGAACTAAGAGGGAGATGATACTCTTAATAAATTATGTGTGGTGGTTCCAGGCATTCTTCTTGGAGTTGGATTCCTGGAATCATACTTAGGTCCTAAGGCTCGATTTTCCTCCCTTAACCATGTTTATTACCCCATAAACCATACTCGTTGTCCAAAACCTTATAGTGGTGTCCATATTGCAACTTGAAAGACAAATATCCCACAAAGAGATCATTTGTGGTGGTTTGAGGACTCAACAATGGCTCTTGTGCCCTGGAAGCTACTTTTTAGAGCTATTGAGCAAGTTTTGTCACTCGAACTTGGTCCAAGTCTTCATATCGATACCTACTTCTCCAAAAACCATAATGTTTCGAATATGCCCATAAGAGGAAAAGGATACACTTGGGAGGTCATGTGTGTTGGTTCAAGGTGTTGTTCTTGGACCTGGATGCATGAAATCTTTCGTACAGGATTAAAGCATAGGTTTCTTCTTGCCACCATTTTGAGGAACCCTTGATCCATAACTTGTGCTTGAAAATTGTAATGTTGCACATAACTCCACTTTGAGGCCAAATATCTTCTTCGGCTCATATGTTTTTCTTGATACATAATTCCTATAATCTTCATTTATGGCCTAAGACCTAGCTTTCCCCTCCTAACCATATCCGAGACATTGAGGCCCATACCTAGTTCTAAAAAATTCATAATATCATCAATATCCCCACTCAGATGATAGGGATATGCTTAAGAGGTCATGTGTAGTGGATCAAGGTGTCGTTCTTGAACCTTGATTCTTAGAATCTTCTTTTCTTTTGTAAGGCATAGGTTTCCTCCTTCAAAGATGTCTAGGGACCAAAGAATCATGTACCTAGAATAAAAAATCCCCTAATGGCACCCATATCCCTAGTCAAAGGAAGGGATAACCTTGAGAAGTATTATGTGGTGGTTCAAGGTGTTTTTCATAACCATGTATTGCAAGATTACTTTAGGGTCCAATAACCATGTTTCCTCCCATGACCATGTTAGGGGCCTCAAGACTAATAACTAGTGCTAAAAATATGCTAATGATGCATGCATCCCTACTTGGAAGACAAGGATGGCATCATGATGTCAAGTGTGGTGGTTTGATGTGTTGGTCCAAGGACCTTGATACTTAGAAGCAACCTCTATGGCCTAAGTCCCAAGTTTCCTTCCCCTACCATGTCAAGGACCCTCGTACTCATACTTAATTCTCAAATAATCTAATATCATTGATAACCCCACTTGGAGGTGAAGGATATACATTGAGAAAAAGAATTTAATCATAAAAGCACACACTTGTTATTGGGAACATGAGTGTTCTTTTAAGAATGCATGTGTTCCTTAAATATATGAGTTGGCAAGTGTGTGTGGCAATTCAAGGAGCACATGCTCTTATGTTTGCATTCCTACTCACCCCATTGCCACTTTTTCAACTATCAACTTCATGTGAGTTCCCTAATGTGAATTACACATTGTATTTGTGTTATTTGATGTTATATGATATAGAGAGAAATTCAATAGTTTGTATTTATGTTTCACTTGAAATTTATTATGTGAAGTTAAAATCCATCATGCTTGGGGATATACTTTTTTCATATAGAAATTAAGCACTAATAATCTTCTTTCAATTAAAATTTAATAGTTGGATTTTCTTTTTAATGTTGGAGTTTGAAGTTCTACATCATCTTACAACATTTTAAAGTAAAATTACAAATATTATTTAAAGTAAAATTATAAATATTGCTTAAATTATATTATACAACTTAAGTGGGTCTAATAGTTAAAAACATATTATTATTAGTGACCTTAAAATTAGACAATTATTATTATTATTTGGACATATTGAATTTCTATTAACATAGAAATCATGTGATATTGCATTACTCGGGCTGTATATAAATCCACCATTTTCATCTATCTTTTGATATTCAATTGAATCAAAGGAAACTTTCCATTACATATAGCCTAGAAGCCCATACAAAAGTATATGTATTCATATCATTTTTAAGGGAAATGAATTTGAGTGGGGAGGATAACAACATTCCTCACAACCATCCAAACTATTCCCAATTGACACCATTTTCATCTATCTAATAATACATATATTCATCATCTTTATTTACAATTTTAAAATATAAGGTTTTTAATATAAAACAATCTTTAAATCTACTCATAATTTTTTTAAATATAACTAGCATACACCCTAAGCGGGGGAATGAGAATGCCGAAGTAATTTGCTAAGAAACCTTGGGGAAGAAACCCTAGGGGTATCTAAGCCGTAAAAATTACCTCTGATGCACCAACCCATAACTAGCTAGTTTTTTTGGGTCTCTCTCCCAACTACAACGGGTTTCAACCTTGGGTTGCCCTACAAACGAAACCTTTTTAAACCAATCAACCTAGTGAGATTTGACATATTAATGTTGTTAATTGAAATCATAAAGATATTGAAGTTGGTTCACTATTTTGATAATGATCTCTTACAATAACTTTTGAATTGGTGAAAAGTTTGTCCTTGTAGACAAGAACTTCATTATAATTAAATGAATGATCTTTAAGTTATGATTGTATTTTATTAACAAAAATAAATATTTCCATGGCAATAGAATTTAAAAATAATATGTTTTGGTCTTGTATCTTGTGGTGGATACATTTTTTAATAATAATATACTAATTATTTGACTAATCTAAATAAATATAGTTATTTTCATAATTTTAATAGTTATATATACTTATAATTAAGTGTATATTATGATATTAATTATTAATATCATAATGATGATAGTTAACATCCATAGAGACCAAATTTAATTAATATAAATACTTGTTAGATGGGTATCACTTGAATTTAATTTGAATTTAACTTAAAGTTGTTGTGTGATAAACTCTAATTGAATGTTATTCTTATAAATGAACCTATATATAATAACTATTCTTAATAATAATTTATTAAGAAAACAAAATCAAAGAATAAACTTTAGAGTGGTAGCATGAAGAAAGTTCAAATTTCACAAGGAAAAAACCATTTTGAATTGAATGAAATATAAAAATATTATTTAATAATAGTTATAGTCATAATAATAATAATAATAGATGATAAATTATTAAGAATATTTTGTTTGTCACTATCTTCATTTAGGGTGTAATTCCCGACTTCTTTTACTGAAATTTAATTTTACTTGTAGTCTTATTCAAAATAAATGTCATTTACATAGATGTATCAAAGTGAGAAAATAATTGTTTTAGCTAAATATCTCTATAGTCTTGATCCTATTACAATATGGAAACATTAATCCTTCATATTAATCCCATTTATAATAATGCCCCATCCTTAACCCTATCTACAATAAATGACTCACTTTGTAAAGACACAACACATCTATGAAATCACTTTTTTTGAAAAACATGTTAGAACTATAAAATCATCCTTTCTACTAAGTAATCCTCCATCCTTAGCTCCATAGGCAATAAACACCTCCATTGGGAGCCCATCTAATATAAAAGACACCCCTTTGTGAACATGCTTGAGAGCTATGAAATCCTACTATAAAAGGCTTGTGAATATGTTTGAAAGCTATGAAATCCTCCCCTTTGGGGAGACATGCTAAAATCATGAAATCATTTCTTCTCCTAAGAAACTCATCATCCTTTACATTAAAGGACTCCCTTGCACAAATGTGCAATCCACAAAAGAATAATTTGCCACTTGAACAAATTAAATATTAATAGAGTAATGATAACACTTAGACTATAAGCTAAGTCTAATTTTGTATGTAGCAAATAAAGCTAGCTTTTGGAATGTCTTTTTATTCTATTTAATTTTGTGGAAATTTTCAAATTTCAAATTTAAAGTGTTGAAATTGTTATTTTAATGAAAATGGACGTTAACAAATTCATTTGTAATATGAAACTCACTATCACTTTAAATTTCAAAATCTCATTATAGAAAGTGTGATTTTTTTATGGCTGAATTCCTTGTCTACAATACTTCATTTTCACCGAAACAAATACATATACATGTTGATAATAACATTTTTAAAATTATTAAAAAAACAATTTTTAATAAATATTTAAAACAATTACTTTAAACAAATAAATAAAGATTAATAATAATATTTTTTTTTGTAAATCATCTTTTTCCAAAAAAATTAAAACAAACAAATATACATTAATAATAATTTTTTAGAAAAATAAAATATATTTTTATTAAAAATTTAAAACAATGAATTTTGAAAAATTAACATCATGTCCAAAATATTATTAAAAACACCTCTTTGTAATGTTGTTCCTCTTTAAAAGGATATGGAAACGTCATTAACAAAGCACATAGTGCTCTCGTGATTAAAGTTGGGAAAATTATGCTTATTTGGGTCATGTTTCTTGACTGTTCTTATGACTTTTTATTTTGGAAAAGATTATTTTTAATTCGAAAGATTGTTGGTCTATGACTACGGAATGGTATATTACATTTGAAAAATATTTTAGAAAAACAAAAACAAGAGAGCTATGTTTTAAATAAATTTATTAAATAAGTAAATATTAACATAATATATGAATTTATTAAATATTAAATTATATAAAATACAAAATAACTTATATATAATTTTAAATATTAAAATTAAAATTTGTAATTCTACTTTATCTTATTAATATTTAAATTATTAAATTGTGTTTTTGTATAAGAGTCAACAAAACATAAAATATCAAGAATAGTTTTTTATGGAATAGTGAATCGGAGATTAAAACGGTAAAAGATTACTCATTTATGATTCCAGTCTTCCCATTGACCTGGTTATATTGTTGACTTACCATCAACTTACCACCTGTACTCTTTCCACCCATTATCTACACTCGTATTATGTTCTTACCTTTCTTTGTCCAGTTGCTCAGGTATTCCTAGGTATCAATGAACAAAAGTTCAGTAAGATGTTTGAGAAAGGTTTCAGGGCATGTAACATGCTTACTACACAACAAAAATTTGCAAGGATTCTTCTGAATGGTGAGAAGTAAAGTAAAGTTGAAACAACGAAAATTTCAACATTTCAATTTTCCTTTCAATCCATTTTCATCATTCTTATTTTCATTATAGTTCTAAACCATCTATACAAAGGCATGATGAAATACACTACCCAACTCCATTCTATATGTTAGTGTGGCTTCACACAAATTATGAACACTAAACAAATGTTTTGCCCACAATGGAAAATCTACATTGATGAACATCCTTAGCCTCTATTACTTTATGTATTAGATGACCCTCTGCTGCCTTACTCTTTGGGCTTTAGTCCATATCCTTAATTTTTACTTTTCACATTATACATTAAATGTTTCATTCCAAAATCAAGATAATATGATAATTATAGTTATGTATTGTAATACAACTATAATGAATAAAGTAGTTGGTCTATGTCCATAGTCTATGTATTGATATTATATAAGTTGCTTGGAACAGCCTAAGTAAAACAATTTCACACCATATGTAAAATCAACAATAATAAACACATTCTTCCCAACCTTGTTCATTACTGTGTACATCCAACAACTGGCAACTTGTTCATTCATTGCACATTCAACAGCTGGCAACTTGTTCATTCATTGCATAAAAATGATATTGAATGTGTATGTCCAATCACGTTCATAACCAATAAATAGTATTATACAAACACAAACAATTCACATAAATGAATAAGTGTATGAATAAGTAAAATATAAACAATTGAAAAAAAAAATCAATAGCATAAATTGATTATGAATCAACTTCTTTTTTTATTTAATCAGTAAAAATAATTCTTATATTTAATCAGTAAAAATAATTCTTCAAAAAGATATTCAAATCAAAAGTCAAAAAATAACTTTAAACTTGTCTTTTCCATAATAAAAAAATATACAATAAAAATTGAAGATTTTCCAACCCCAATTTCACAAGCGGAACTTCACTTTTATAGTAAATACTAGTACTCTTTTACTCTTCTCTGTTTGTTTCAGCGTTAGTTCATTTTCTCCATCTTAACATTTCAGCGTTAGTTCATTTTCTCCATCTTAATATATCACCTAAACAAATAAAATATAATTTTAAACATTTGCACCATTATAAACTTTATCTATTCCCAATTTAATTTTTAAACAATTTGTTATTNCATTTTCTCCATCTTAACATTTCAGCGTTAGTTCATTTTCTCCATCTTAATATATCACCTAAACAAATAAAATATAATTTTAAACATTTGCACCATTATAAACTTTATCTATTCCCAATTTAATTTTTAAACAATTTGTTATTCTCATATTCTCATAAAATTAAAAATATTGAAAAAATATCCAATCCAGATTTAAATTCCTTTCTCTCCTTGTTGCTTTATATCTTTAAGTCAACACCTTTATCATTTCACTTTATTGTAAGTCCACATTCATTTAAAATTTTAAAACCAATAAATAAATAAATAAATAATTAACTAATTAATTATATATATAAAATGTAAAATCAATAATAAAAAACAAAATAAAAAAGAATCGAAATCGTAATAATAAGGTCATAGTCTGGATTGATTTAATCCGGACGTAATGAATATGATGAAAAAAAGAGATACCATCTGTCCTAACCAATTCAATCTGGGTATTTTCTTACTCATTATTTTCGTAGATCAAACCTCAAATACAATCTAGTATAGAATTCTTCCACTTATTCACCTTGGGGACCGACCATTAACAAAATGGCTTGTAATAAAGCGGCTATGAAGGTCTAAAGGTTAATAATATCGTTGGCTTTAATAATGGGAACTATAACGTTTTCATTCTAGGCACCACTATGCACCGTCATCCAGATTTATTCCGAATATAATGAGTTTGTTAAAAAAAACGAGATGGCAGGATGTATGAAGTGTAGGGGTTGATAATATTTGGCCGAAGCATGGCTTCGTACCCAGTGGAAACTGTTGTGACGGTGATGGAGAAGGAGGAGATAGCAAATAAGATCAGGGGCAACGAGATGGCGCGATGGACATCAAAGAGAGATAAGGCAGACAAAGAGATAAGGCAGAGATAGACGGTGGACGGAACAAGTGGCAAGAAAAGACATCATGATCTTTATGGCATTTGCAGTGACAGTTTAATGGTGATAGACAGRTTGTTTCAAATCATTAYACAGGTGGATGAAAAGGGTGGTTTTAGAAAAACTGTCAACTAGTTGATAGGTTTTCTACAAAAACTTAACACTAAATATGTCTTGGGCATAAYTAGCACAGCCGCTAACTCGCTGTTGGTGAACGCCTAAAGGCGGCTTACTTCAGACTGGYGATTGCTGGTGATGCCAGCGCAGAAACAGTCACCTTAATATCTTAATATTTTTTAATCAGGTAGACGTGGCAATAAGTTAGTGAACACAGTAATTTTTAAACACAATTAGGTAAATGTAAAAAAATAAATATATAAATAGAGGTCTTTATAACAACACGAAAGTTAATGGATGAAATCAAAGCTATTCATTTATTGTGACGACTAAAAATATTTTAGGCATATTTAATCTCATCCATAAAAAACTTATTAAAAACTAAAAACCTATTAAATGTGCCCATTGTAAATAAATATACTCCTTTCGAGGTAATTAAAAAACTAACAAAATATCACCATACATTTTTTATCATAATATTTTGTTTTACCCCCGTAAAATACTTTTGAAAAACTTTGAATTACTTTTTTCTGATTACCTTGTGTTTGCAACGCTGTCTCCCATATTACGCTCGGCGTATACTTCAGCCCAGGGGTTCATGCCCTGTGTCCATTAGCCGTATCAGTGAACTGCTGCCTAATTGATAGTGATAAATGTTTTCTATCATTTACCATGTTTTATGATTTTGATAGTGACTGTGTTATTAATGATTTTCTGATTAATAGCTATTGTTATCAAAACTTGGTATAAAGGAAAATAATAAAGAAGTTAATAGAAAAGTGGTCAAAATATCCTTATCTTGTGTTTATATATTCTTTTAAAGGATATCTTGAGTTTATATCCTTATCTTGTGTTTATATATTCTTTTAAAGGATAATCTTGAGTTTATATCCTTATCTTGTGTTTATATATTCTTTTAAAGGATAATCTTGAGTTTATATCTTTATCTTGTGTTTATATATTCTTTTAAAGGATAATCTTGAGTCTATATCCTTATCTTGTGTTTATATATTCTTTTAAAGGATATCTTGARTTTATATATTCTTTTAAAGGAAAATAATAAAAAAGATATTAGAAAAGTGGTCAAAATAATCTTATCTTTTTTTTTGGTTTATATGTTTACTTTTATTTTATTTTTATATTTTATGTTTACTTTTATTGTGTAAAAACAAAGTGTATACTATATTACATTATTTTATTTGTAATAAAAAAATACAAAACATTTGGATTTGAATTTGAGTTAGGTATATAATTAATTAATTGAATCATCATAAAACAAAGAAACAAACAGATATTTATATTAAAAATATTTTAGAATATTATTAAAAAAGATTATATATCAAATTAAAATATCAAAATTATGAATATAATATAATCTTATAAATTTATATAATTATATTTAATAAAAATATGTATTTATTAAAATTAAGATAAATATTTGATAAAATATTTTATTTTTTCCATATATATATAATTTTAAAATTTTATCTATATAAAACTTATTACATTTTGTATTTTATTGAAAACTAATAATATACCAATTCATTATAAAAGTTTTAATTTTCTTTATATATATAAATATTTTTTTGCTATAAGTTTGTCAATTGGATTTAGCTTAGATGGTTGAGAGGAATGTTGTTATCCTCCCCATTGTTTCGGAGAATGTACTCATATGACTAGGATAGAAACCACAATAGATTGATTGAGTCGAATAGAACAATATTTTACTAACAATAGAATTTAAGTAGAAGTAACTAAGTATCTATGAGAGGAGAATTTTTTATTTTGAATTGGAGGTGACATGTAAGTGAGT
This sequence comes from Picea sitchensis, assembly GCA_010110895.2. Lineage (NCBI taxonomy): Eukaryota > Viridiplantae > Streptophyta > Pinopsida > Pinales > Pinaceae > Picea > Picea sitchensis. Next base: position 20,816 of record SNQJ01S0069279.1, read on the forward strand.
GTGTCAACGCTAGGGTTTTGACAGTCGCGGCCACAACAGAGAGCAGCATGACCACCAAAGGGTGGGGTAAGGGGACCCCCTCATACAAACAGGTAGTGGTGGACAGAGGGAAAGGATCAAGAGGCGGAGCTTTCAAGGCACCAGCAACAGGAACCTCGGGATCAAACCTAGGGAAGCGTCACAAAAGTATCCAGGACAAAAAGAAGACCACGGATGAAGATGCAAAGGAAACTCAGAATGAGGCGCATGAGACCATGAAGGCTAACGAGATAGAAGGGTGCAACCCATGCAAGCCTAAAACAACAATGATACCCAAGGTGATACTGGAGGATCCACAAACGCAACTCTACAGGGACCAGATGAAGACGCATGCACTCATATGCAAGTTCATGGGGTTATGGCCCACAGAAAGAACACTACACAACTAGACCAAATACCACTGGAAGCCAAATGGAGAAGTGGAGATCCACCTTGGCTCAAAAGGTTTCTTCACAGCAGTCTTCATTAACCTGGAGGACAGGGATAGAGTCTTCGAAGGAGGGCCATACTTCCACACCTCAGCTAGACTATACATGCAACCCTGGAAAGAAAATTTATCCCCTGAAAAATAAACGTTCAAAAAGGTACCGGTCTGGTTGAGATTCTAGTCCTTGCCCTTAGACTATTGGTTGCCCTCCACCTTTGAAGAAATAGGAAATAAACTGGGGAAATATGTGAAGACCTCAGAAGTCACCCTAAAAGGAATATACACATCGTACGCAAGAATCTGCATAGAGATGGATGTTTCTGGAGCACTCCCAGAAGCCATAAGTCTGGAATTCAAGGACGAGGAATGGATCCAAAACATAGATTACGAACAAATCCCCTTTAGATGCAGAAGATGCCATGAGCATGGCCACTTGATCCGAGAATTACCTCTTAATAAAAAGCAGGAAGCAGGAAACCCCAAAACACAGCAAGATGAGGAAGGGTTTATAACACCAAACCCCAGGAACAGAGAAAATAAAAAGAAAAATAAAACCTCAACAGGAAATAACCAAGAGACCAGGAATAAAATGGAAGGAAGGGACCAAACAAATAAAGGGACATCAGACGAAAGTGACTCAGCAAAAGTCCAAGAAGTCAAAGACCAAGCAACCAAAGAGCCTACCCACCGGCCAAGCAACACAACAATGCAGGGGAGTTGTGCAACCCTGATGGACGGAGAAACAAAACACGACAACACTGCCATGCAAGATGCAGAGGGAGATGCGGAGATGACCCCGAGCGAAGTCGGTACAGAAGACCACGATCTCAAGGACCTGGTGGAAAGGGAATGGATAGACCTTCCGAACATACTAGAGCAATGGAAAAGGCAGGGAGTCGACAACGTACCAACAGAGCAACTTGACTGCATCTAGTACATGTTCCTCCTACGGGATGAAGCCAAAGCCAGAGGACAAAAACGCACACACGGGGAGATAGGACACCTAGGAGTCAAAACCGGAGAGGGACAGACGCAACTATCACCCAAGCAGACGAGGAGGAAAAAAGGTAGAAAATCAAACAATGTAGCACTACAGGAGTTGGGAGTGCTACTGATAAATTCGGGTAAGATCAAGAAACTATTTCCCCATTCCCCCCCACATGTTTAAATGAAGGTTATAACTTGGAATATAAGAGGCCTAAACAACCCAAGAAAGAAAAGAATCCCGAGGACTAAACTAAAGCAGGAACAACGGGATCTTTGTTTCATCCAAGAAACAAAATGCACTACAGATAGAATGGAGGCAATCAGTAAACAACACTGGCACAAGTACAAGATGGTAGCCATTGAAGACCACCAAAGGTCAGGCGATATTCTCACTTTGTGGAACCCACAAATTCTAAATCTAATAACAGTCGAAGCAACCAGGTACACCCTAACGGTATGCATGCAAATCATTGGAAACATGGAGGAGATTCTCTGCACTAATGTGTATGGACCCCAAGAGCCAGAGGAAAAGAGAGGAATGATCCAAGACCTAGAAGATATAAAAGCTCGATCCACCAACCTCCACTGGATCCTGGCAGGGGACTTCAACATAATCACCTCACTTATGGAGAAGAAAGGTAGTACAAGAAGATTGGATCGAGAAGCGGAGGATTTTTCAAATTTTATAGACAAAGAGGAGATGGTAGACCTCAAAACCAAGAATGACCAGTTCACCTAGAACAATAAACGGATGAACCAGTTTCAGGTAGCTACAAGACTCGACAGATTCTTTATATCGGAGTCAATCAGTATGCAAGGGTTAACCTTATATTGCAACATCCTTCCCTGGGGAGGATCTAATCACTAGCTAGTGCAACTCGAATCAGGCTTCCAAACAGAACTAAAGAACAGACCCTTCAGATTCGAGAAATTATGGAATTGATCACCCGACTTTCAAGGAAAGAATCAAACAGTGGTGGCAGGAGGAGAAACCGGAGCAAGAAACAAGGATGTTCAAACTTCATAAGAAACTTAAGTACAACAAAAATAAGCTCAAAGAGTGGAACAAGGATACTTTCGGGAATATAAACAAAGAGAAAAATGACATAGCAACAAAAATAATAATACTCCAAGAAACTTGCATACTGGAAGGTTATACAGAGGACCGGTAAAAGGAAGAACTCCAAATGACCCAAGAGTGGTAGGCACGATGTCAGCAAGAAGAAACACTCTGGTGTCAAAATTCCTGCATCTGATGGCTAAAGGAGGGAGAGCGGAACACCAAGTTCTTCCATAGAACAACCATGGCCAGAAGAGCCCATAAAAAAATCTTGAAGATCAAGGACGATGATGGAATCGAGCACAAGTCACATCAGGAGATTGAAACCGCTCTGGTCAACCACTTCCATGGGATAGCCCAAGAACCTCACCAAGATAGATCGAAGGCCATTCAAAGGATAACTCGACATATTCCACACCTGGTCACGTAGGAACAAAACATCTTCTTGAACAAATCTATTACCACGGAAGAAGTTGACCAGGCTCTACAGGAAATGCTCAATGGAAAAGCACCAGGTCCAGATGGCTTCACAGTGGAGTTCTTCAAAGTCTGCTAGGAAATCGTCAAACATGACATTTATAAGGTAGTAGAAGACTCTAGAAGGTCTGCCTCCATCCTTAAATCTCTAAACGCCACAATTATCACACTAATCCCCAAAGAAAATGAATCCAAAACCCCTGACCGATATAGACCTATAGCACTATGCAATGTGGTCTACAAGATAATCTCCAAAGTAATAGCAAATAGACTGAAACCCCTCCTACCTTCACCGATCTCGCAAGAACAGGCAAGCTTTGTGGAAGGAAGACAAATAATGGACAATATCATCCAGGCCCATGAGATCATTCACACCTTGAAGCTTCAGAAGAGGGGGGGGGTGATAATACAGCTATACCTAGCAAAAGCTTATGATAAAATTAGATGGCACTATATGGTCAAGACCTTGGAAGCCTTTAGTTTCACCCAGCACTGTATCAGATGGATTGTCAGTCTCGTATCCAAAACAAGCTACTCGCTATTAATCAATGGAGCCTCGACCAAACCTTTCTGGCCCATGAGAGGTATCAGACAAGGAGACCCGTTGTCCCCCTTCATGTTCATTCTGATGATGGAAGGCCTCAGTCGAAGCATAAAGAGCACAACCAAAACTGGGGAAATAACAGGGCTCAAACCCTTCCAAAACTTCCCTACTTCAACTCACCAACAGTTTTTAGATGATACTTTACTCCACGGCATACCCACGATCAAGGAAGCCAAAGCCTACAAATGAATCCTAGAAGATTTTGGGGAAGCCTCGGGCACTAAGATCAACCACTCCAAGTCGAGGATATTTTTCTTTAATACCAATCCATCTATCCAAAGGAATCTGACCAGCATTCTAGGCTTTGAGCGAAAAAACACTCCCAGCCAAGTACTTGGGGGTTCCATTGACAAACAAAGCGTACAAAATATCAACCTGGGAAGGAGTAATAAATAGGTTACAGGAGCGGGTAAAAAATTGGACGTATAGATCCCTCAACCTAGCAGACAGACTGATCCTAACCAAGTTTTTTTTACAAGCAATCCCAACCTTCATGATGTCAGTCTTCCCCACTCCACAGGGGATCCTACAAAAAATAAGAGCCATCCAGAGCGACTTCCTCTGGAAAGGTGCGGAAACAAAGAAAAAATGGGTTGTGGTGGCCTGGGACAAAGTCTGCAAGCCAAAAAGAAAAGGAGGCCTGGGGCTACAAGACCCAAAAATGACCAATAACGCTTATGGGGTGAAATTATGGTGGCACTAGGTCAAAGAAACAACAACACCTTAGGTAAATCTATGGAAGGAAAAATACGCCCCGGACATTCGCAACTGGTACAGAATCCGCTTTGGAGGAACCAGGGAAGGGTCAGCCATTTGGAACCTAGCTTGGCACAACAAAGCCTGGATTCAGACACACATCTTCTGGGAAATTAGGAATGGCGGAATAGCCAGATTCTAGGAGGACGCATGGNACTGGTACAGAATCCGCTTTGGAGGAACCAGGGAAGGGTCAGCCATTTGGAACCTAGCTTGGCACAACAAAGCCTGGATTCAGACACACATCTTCTGGGAAATTAGGAATGGCGGAATAGCCAGATTCTAGGAGGACGCATGGCAACAAGAACCAAGGATGGAGAACCTGGACAGAGGGATACTCCAATAGGACCTCATCACGCAAGCTAAAATCAACATCTATCAATACTAGAAACAGGAAACGGACCGTAACAAATGGCGAATCTGGGACAAGATTGTCCCACGGAACAACGATATATCCGCAACAACTATAAAAGAGGTGGAGGAGGAACTGGGAAGATGGAAAATAACAGTCACGGAAGGAGAGGACCAGTTGAGGTGGGGACAAAATGACGGAGGTGATTTCAACATGAAGGAAGTCCGACACTATATGGCGGACCTAGACCAAGAAGACCCAGCGCAACACCGGGATAAGCTTTGGAACAACCCCCAATGGCCAAAGATTAAAATCTTCCAATGGATAATACTACACAACCACATCCTAACTTGGGATAACATAAGGAAAAGAGGATTCATCGGTCCTTCAATATGTCATTCGTGTCAAGCCCGGGAGGAAACAACAAACCATCTCCTCTACGAATGCGCCTACACTGCAGAACTGTGGGACTGGGTGGCAAGTATCTTCCGCTAGTCCGACAGGATTCGAGGTAACATTTCCGCAACCATCAATCACTGGAAAGAAAACTACAGAGAACAAAAGGAGGTGAATCTATGTTGGATCCTCACCCCAGGAATGATCATATGGTTGATTTGGAAGGAAAGGAACCGGTGCATTTTCAGAAACCAAAGCTGGCCAGAAAGGAAGATCAAGGAAACACTAATCTCCATGATATGAGAGACGGTGATGAGACACAACTTCCAGGTAGGCAGGGCGCAATCCACTGATCAGGAATCCCGAGTCCTAGAGGTCTTCCACCTAAACAGTGGTAGAAACCCCAATCAACACAGACAGTCACTGCAACTCCAAGTAGGTGAGTGCAACTGGAAACTACCAGCTTTAGGCTCCCTCAAGTTGAACTTCAACGGGGCGGCGAAAGGCAACCCAGGGAGAACAGGTTTGGGGGGAGTAATTAGGGACAGTACAGGAAACATCATATGACTGTATGCTAGAAGTCTGGGCAACTCAACCAACAACGTTGTGGAATTCAGAGCCTTGGAGACTGGCCTAGAGATTCCAAGATGGGAAGGGATGACAAATGCCATAGTGGAAGGAGATTCTGCGCTAGTTATCAACACAGTAAGGAAACTCCAAAACAATACCAGAATGGGCAAAATCCAGAGGCACTGGCGATTGGCCCACCTACTGAAAAAAATCCAGGGGCACTTGCGGCCAAGGTCCACTGTGGAGTTGTGTTGGGTTTGGAGGTCAGCAAATGGACTGGCGGATAGAATAGCGAACGAGGGGGTCGACAACGAAGGTCCAGAACTGGACACAAGATGGAGCAACATCTCGCAAGGTCAATTCCGAACAGACTGCACCCAACTTGTGACAACAGACTGGGACAATAGTAGTAGTATGAAATATTACGGAAAGAATGGAGGTGCAACAAGCACTGAAGGGCACGTAGGCTCCAGGCTGAATCCGATCGCCCACCAATCAAACAAGGCTATAAATGTAGACACAGATCACACGTCAGGCGAAAGCACGGCCCCACGGTCCCATCAATAAAAAGAAGTACAGAGGCCACCCATGGGAAAGCAGAATAGATAACCTGCAGGTGGCGAAGGATGAAGGATGACAAGATTCACCAAGGCCAAGTCTAGGCACACCTCACCCAAGTATCGTTAAGGGACGGGGAAGCGAATGGCGTACAACGAGAAGGGAAAAGAATTGGCGCAGGGATAAAGGAAAGATCATCAAGTACACATGCTCTGGAATAGATGAGACTAACCAGAAGGGCCACCTTGATGAGTAGGCCATGATTGAAAGGATGGGACCACAGCCGGGTTGGCTCCATAAAAGAAAGGATAACAGAAAGAACCACAGACCGGAACAAAACAATGATAGAGGCAAGCTTACTTACCAGAAAGAAGTGAAGCGGAACAGGGGGAAAACCCAACGTAAGAACTACCACCTGCAAGCAAAGATGGTACGTATGAAGAAAACCAGCAGTAAGAGAGGCCCCCAGGGGTCGGAACCTCCACAGAGTGCTCGAAGGATGACAAGAATCGAACAGGCGGCCAAGGAAGCAAAGAGTGCCTTCCTCAAGCAGGTAGACACAAAGGGGAAGACGGTCATCAAAATATGGGAGAGAGAAATCAACAACGCTCGCAGGGGAAAATCTTGGACAAAACTAACCCAGGAAGCGAGGGGATAAGGGAACCCAGATCCACACAGCCTAGGGAAACTCTCTACCACAGGACGGTGGAGGAATCCTGGAAAACAAAAATGTTGATTGGTAAGATGTGTGTGGACCAAAGGGGGACCAATAGGACAGAAACCAAAGAACAGAAGGAAGAGTGCACAGGTATTCTCAACCATCTAAGCAACTTGGAGGCGGGGGAAAAAAGAATTGTGGAAGACTGGAGAAGCTAGCAGGAGAAACTGGAGCGGATGGCAGAGCAATTTAAGATTTATTTACGCTATATCCACCATATAGATATTACTTTGACTGACAGAAATGGAACCCCAACGTGCATTAGAAATATACGTCTAGTGGAATAGAGGGAGGAGAACGAGGCACGACAAGAAGGAGATGAATACCACCCCATAAACCTAGACTAGCGCAGGACCATCCGCGGTCAAGTCTCTGAATGTAGGAGCTAATCCCACCATGCTTATACTTTTTCTGTTTTCTTTATGATGGAATTTTTCAAACTGGATTACAAAGGTTTGGGTCGGTTTCCCATCGTGGCGACCCAGGCCTACCACACTATATTTAGACATTGCTCCACAGGGACCCCAGATTTGGTTTTCGTTCTGGCAGATCCTGGGAGCCCCTGCATCTTTTTTGTACTATAATTTTCTACAGTAATATAGATTCTCACACTCATTTACAAAAAAAATATATATATATATCTACGAGAGGAAGGATCACCTACTTGATTTCCATAGTTCGATGTAGATCCCTTTCACAAGCCCATAGTCTAAATCTCTCGCTCCATAATTTACTATATCAACTTGCACTCACAAAAGAACTAGAGTGTTGACAAGGTAGTTATCATAACTAACTAATAACTTCAAACATCAAGCATGATTAGTATTTTAGCTTCCACATCATCAAATTCATATAAAGTTTGCAAAAATAAACATTAACAAACGATACGAACGAGAAAGAGAAATATGTTATAGATATAAACAAGTTACATGTTTATAATTCACCTGAAGTTGTTGTCGACACTACTATGGAACCGACTTTCAGATTCATCTCCCTCAGCCTCTAGAAGACTAAATCAATCCTCCTAATTTTCCTTGCTCAAAAAAGTCCAAGAGAGAGGAGGATTCTCTCGTTGATAAGATAGAATGGAAAGGATGGTTGGAAACAAGGGTTTGACAATTTGTCAGCATAATGGTGCTATATGAGAATGATTCTCTCCTCAACCCATTAGCTTCTTTTTATTTTCCAAATAAGAGGTTAGAGTAGTTATCCATGAGAATAAGGGGTCGAGATCCGAAGAAACCCATAAACCTCGCCCGAAATTTAGCAAATTTTAAATTTTTAGAGATAAATAAATGCAGACACACTATGTTGAAGACCAACAAGCATATGTATGCGTGTTGTATAACTTTTAGGAAGCATATATCTTGAGAAATGGGGGTTTTTAATAAATTTGAGGAGGAACTTAAGAATGTACGTGTGTTGTATAACTTTTAGGAAGCATATATCTTAAGAAATGGGGGTTTTTAAGAAATTTGAGGAGGAACTTAAGGGGATTTTGGTCTACAAGTAGGGAAAGGGAATTTAAATTAGGCCAATAGGGCATCAATGCATATGAGGTGGAAAATGATGTTATAAAATATGTCCCCTAATGTGTGAGATCATAAGAACAATTAATGACAAAAATACATTATATAAGCCAGGAGGAGACTGTGTAGAGATCCCAGGAAAAGTGCACCGAACATTGGACCAAAATAGAACATGCATAAACAACCAAGTGTGATACTACTATCTTCCTGAGGCGAGCATACCCATGCTCAAAAGTGACAAAATCATGGCTTCCAAATCAAGTACATTGTGGATCCATGAAGTATATATTAAAGCAGTGGTCATGGCCATGAAAAATTAATATGCAATGGATCCATGTCAAAATAAATCATAGCCATGAAGAGACACATAGTGGATCTATGTCTCGGAATCAATGGAATATATATGGAAACAACAGATGTACAAACAGATCCTCCACATGTACCAATGGCGTAGAAATAAAGTGGTATTGTCCAATACAACTCGAGCAAAAACATAAAAGAGGTGATGCTACTACAGACCCAAGGTCTTTAAATCAAACCACTGATGGTACAGATCTACACCATGTGAATAGATGTGTTGAATTAGAAAATAGTGAGACAATGTTTGATTATTGGTCATTGATGTATATTGTTAAAAACTGTGAGACAACCCATTGATAATGATAATGGGCATCAAGGTACCTAGTACATTCTAGCAAGTGTGAATGAAATAAATGATGTTGAACACAACTTGTAGAATCTATCAATCAGAGGACATTGATGTATTCCCATTTTCAATAGCGAGGGAACATGCCATTAATGACTCGAAGCCCCAAGTTACTAAAACGACTCTAGATCTCTATTCCAGAGAAAATGAGCCAAATTTGATGGGAAGAGATCTACTAGAAAGAGGGAATTAAGGCATCCCCCAATCATCCAACATGAGTAACAATAGAAGGCCAAATATTTTTAAGGAATCAGATGAAATATTGAACAGACACACAACTAAGTATTTCTCTCGCATGCACCAGATGGAATAGTTCATGGAAGAGACCCTCTGAGTAACGACCAATAATGAAAACCACTAAAAAAAGGTGAGGAATTCCACCAATGAAGAAAATGGAAACAAAGGTATTGCACAAATCCTAAAGTGTGAATAAGGTCTTGACGTTGAACTCAAGGGAAATCGTTCAGTCATCTACCAATGATGTATTTTCATATTTTGGGCACGAGGTAACCAATCAATGATGTAAATAGGCCTACAGTGCTACTCTAGGTCAAAATCTCAGAGAAATACTTCATAGTCGATAAAAGTTGACATGCTAATAAAAATTCAATGGGGACCTTCTGTAATGGCATGAGTAAAAGACAAATATTATTTTTGATTCTGAGAAGTACTTGACATACAGGAAAGTCGGCATGAAAAATTAGAAATTCTGAAGAGTGTCTACCACAAGTTGAAACTTCCATTGAAAAAAAGCATGACACAAAAAGTGACTTGGGAATCATAGAATCAAGAATGAACGATGACATAAGTATGTGACATAGGAGGCATCAACAGACTCTCAATAATTACTGGAAGGATAATGAATCATAGGAGTAAAGACTCAAAGTACATGGTTCAACTTCCTAAGGTCATACTAAACCCAATATGTTGAGATGAAGACTCAAAACTTAGTTCTTTGTTCAAGGGAGACATGACCACTGTCAAACATAACTAAGGACTTGACTCTTTCCCATCCTCGTTTTTTATATATATATTTGATTTATTTTTATTTTTCATCTTATTAAAGCGTGAAAAAGAATAAAATAAGGCTATAATACAGTGGAAGAAATGAGTGTCGTGGGAAATAAAACTAGTTCCAAGCACAAGGAACATACATATTCTCAATGCAAGGAACATGTGTAGGATATGGAATCTCAGGGGAATGTTTTCTCGAGGGATATAAGTGTCAAGTCACAGAGGAAATTCATGCAAGGATGAAAACTGAAGAGAATGCATAAGAATCAGTCTATACGACACCAAGTTGAAGCCGACATTAGGCTCAAAAGCGTAAGCGGGAAAAATCTATGTAGTATTAAAACTCAACAAAAAAATTGAGGGAGCCCTGTAGGTATTGGCTATCAAAATATTCAAAAGAAAATATGACGCTTCAATGCAAAGTCATGGAAGGACTAAGCATGATCCTCCATCTACAATACATCAATAAATTATTTTTGAATTAGCTTCAACCCTTATGTGGAAGGGTGCAAAAGAAGGAAGGTGAGGCTCAACAAAATTACTCCAATAAAAGGAAACCATCCTCGAATTTGAAAAGGGAGCATGCTTGAAATGAGAAGAAATTCCCCTTGTTCGGAAGGTACTGAACTGAAAATGCTAAAGACATAGTCAATAGACACATCACTCCCCAAGAGAAGAGTGGGATCGACCAAATATTGCATTAGCTCAACCACTTTCTCAATGATTGGTTGAATAAGTTGCGAGACAACATGGTTAAGAGATGCACCACCCTCCAAAAGAAGAGTGGGATCGGTCGAATATTGTATCATCTCAGCCATTTCATCAACCAATGATTGAATAGGTTATTGGTACACTGAAGTTGACATGGGACTAGAAAGGCATTCAGACAAGAACCATGCTCCTCATACCACTGGAATAGCCGAGCATATATGAGTAAGGCCTTCTCCCTTACAAAACTTACAAGGGAACTTGGGCTTATGTCCTATTTGTCTAGGTTTTGCATCAATATCAATTCCCCCAGCATAACTTGCATTGGCTAGTGGGTTTCCCCCAACATGACTCGTTGTGGTTGGTTGCATATCACCAGTATGACTTGCAGTGACTAGCTTCACATTCCCAGCATGACTTGTAGTGTCGGTTGTTTCATGTTCCCAACATGACTTGTAGCCCAGCAATCCAGAATATCAGAGAAGAACATCCAACAATCCTATTTTTTCATTGTGGTTCATGGCGCAAAGTGTGTCCACAGTAATCCCTCTAAAATCTGGAGAACATAGGAGGGTCAAGTATTTCAAGAATATTTGTCTCACAAAGAGCAGCATGTCGCATAGATGAGACTCAAACCTGAGTGGGGAGGAGAAAACTCCCCGCCCAAACCAATTGAGCTACAACCACTTGAATTGTTTTTAATCTTGTTATGTACACTACAAATGGAGTTATGAATCCACTGAATTTTCTTTTATTTTTAGAAGCCATACATGTCAGGGAACAAATCATTAAATTCAAATATGAAAAGATGAGGTGAATAAGAGAACACTACCATAATCATCATAAATGAGGATGCTTGTAAATTTGTGGACTGATATTATTTGAAGTAAATCTTTATGCATGAGTTCATTCAAAGTTCACCATGAGTGAAGCTCTTTACAAGGTAGATGGGTACTGACACATAGAGAACCCAAAACCCTTATATGTATTTTTGTGAGAATCACATAACTTTCCAATTCATTGTCCAGATTCCACATCATAACATAATCTTAACCATGCACTAGTGCTCTTTGTTGTTTGTAGTGGACCAAAAATCTATTGTTATCGTCAAAAACGTGTTTTAGGGTTTTTAGAATAAGTTACAAAACCTATTTCAATTTTTTAATTTCTCAATTGTTCCATCGTGGTCATGTCGTCTATATATTCCACACCTCTCACTACTAAATAAATTGATTATGCATTGGGTAGAGCTAAAATATAAATACTATAACTGAAGGACATACATCATAAGCGGGTAAGTTATGACGCGAGATCAAGTTGCAAAGCTTCCAGTTGGAGATTCATCAGATTGAGTTCGAGTTCAAGGGCCTTAAATGTTTTTTGCAGTCAACCCCAATTTTCTTGATTCGAACTTCAAATTTTGTTTTTTATTTGCGAATTGAACCAAATCATCGAATTTTCGAATTTTTTTTACCAATTCAGCAGAATTTGGTAACTACGGTTTAAACGTGTGAGGTGATATATGTGTTGGTTCATGGGGCGTACACCCTCGCAACCTCCAATGATTTGGAATGGTGCGCTCCTTAATGTGGAGTGACCATGAGAAACACAAGGGGAGGATAGAACCATTGAAGATGTAGAGGTGCAAGAGTAATGAAAGAAGCACAGCAGATAGTCTGGGAAATCATGTTAGATCATGGAGGAGCTAGAGTGGTCTAGTTATGATGGAGGGGATCAATGCCTTAGGTGTTTTGGTGATATTATTTGATCCAGTGGGGTGGTTTTTTTGACCTGGATTTACGTCAGAGGAATGGGAAAAAGAAATGTGTAAATTTAGACCTGTGGGGACTAGAGTGGAGTGGGTTCCGAGCATTTGCTTCTTCCTTGAGTCTCTTATATCTCACAGATGTTGGGGTAGTTTTAAGCATGGGACTACGGAGATAACTCATGGAAGGTGGAGAGGGGAATGAGACCTATTTTTATATGGTGGTGGTACAATGTGGGGAGGATGAAAGGAGTGTTGGCATTTAGGAAGTTTCACGTGTTTTTTTGGCAAGTTTTCTCGGTCTACATGGATCCCTAGGATGGTAGGACTCAAGGAAAAGGAGGAAAGGTGAGGCAAGGTAGGATAATGAAGGAAGATCCATTCTCCTTGCAAGGGTTGGTGGCCTCGACTAGAGCAGAGTGCGCATCCTATGAGGAAGGTCACATTTTCCAATATATTTTCTCTGAAACAATCAAGAAGGAAGTGGTAGATGTGGAGGTGGTTGTTCAATATCAATGTTTGGAAACATAGGATTAATAAATTATGGAATAAGTGAAGGATTGGGTAGTCGATCTAGTGTACTCATGGAAAAGAGACACAAAGTACTTTAAAATAGCATAAACTTACTGGATTGTTGAATCCATGGTAGATCAGGCATTGGAAAAACATAGGGAAGAGGACAAGGCCACCCCACATGCCATTTGTATCTTTGAGGGAAAGTTTGAGTTGTTTTTCCAGTCTCAATTCGGGGAAAATTTAAATTTCGTCCAATGGAAGGTCGAGGTGCTCAATGGGATCAGACCAGGGGAATCTCCATCTCACAGGATCGAAGGATAACCCAATTACCTTGGACAATGTTCACACGATTCCAACTTCATTCTAGGATGAAGGAGCAGAGGCGAAACCTCAACCTCCAATTGGTTGAATTCCGGTTTGAAATATCTCTTCTGTCTTATTTTATTTTTTATGGATATACAACCAATGGTACCAGTCATAGGGTATGTTTCGGTCACAAACAATCATAGACTAATGGACTGTTTAATCATAGAAATTAACAATTTGACATCTTAGAAAACATTAGATAAATGGTATGAAATTTTGTTTGATGACCACCTAGTAGATGATCTGGTTTCCATAATGGCATATACTCGGTTTTTTATGTAATTTATGTTGTATATAATAGAAAATTCCTAGTACATTTTTTAGCTTTAAAAAAATGATCAAAATAGACTAATTCTTTTTATAAATAAAAAGAAATTATATATATTTCAATTTTAAAATTTTATCTATATGGAATTTATTATTTTTTATATTTTGTTGAGAATTAATAATTTACTAATTAATTATGAAAGTTTGGAGTAAATTATTTTCTTATAGGATGTTGTTATTGGTTTTCTCTCCCTGTCTAGTGCCATTCTTAAACCATGGGGAAAACACTACATATTAATCTCACTTATTCTTTGTCATCATACCACAAGTTCACATCAACTACTCACAATTTTTCTTGCACACCATCAAAACTACACAAGCCTATAACTCTTTCCATGTTTCTTTTAATCACTTGTTTTAGTTATAGGCACACATATTGGTTTCCACATACATGCACCCTTGTTTCTCTGCATCACTTGTTTTAGTTCTAGGAACCCATATTGGTTTCCACGTACTTTCACTTTTGACATTCAACTAAACATAATTTCTAGGAACCCATATTGGTTTCCACGTACTTTCACTTTTGACATTCAACTAAACATAATCCCATATGCTACACATCAACAATTAGCATTGTGTGCTAGTCCTTTCTCTCTGGCCTTCCCTACTTCAAAAGGAAAACATGGATTCTTTTGAATTAAACCAAGAGAAATTGATACGAAATAAGGGGGAACACCATTGGAGATATCCACCTCACCTCCAAGTGTCCAACTTTAATTAGCTACATGCATTGTTAAGCATCTCTTTCAAACCTCGAATTGTGTGCATCTAGATAGTAGCATTATGTTTCCATCCTCCGAGCTACATGATTTTAATATTATTTCTTATGGCTTGGTAGTTATATTGTGGACACATTGTAAACCTATAAGAGAAGCCCTTGGCTAGATGAGTTAATTGTTTGATCTATTATGATCTATTCTAATTTCTAGGGTTTTCATTTTTACATCTTATCTTTCTTCAAATCAACTACAACATTTTGGTTTTTATTTCTCTATTTTGATTCTTAGTTAGCCAATGCCCTATCACATTCAATCTGGTTAGTATTTATAATTGCATAACTTTCCTCAATTTCATAGTGATAGTATCAATCCTAGTGGTAGTATCAATCCAAGTGATAACATCACATGCAATCCATGTACTATCCTCAACATTTTGGTTTTTATTTATCTATTTTGATTCTTAGGTAGCCTATGCCTTATCACATTCAATCTGGTTAGTATTTATAACTGCATAAATTTACTCAATTTCATAGTGATAGTATCAATCATAATGATAAAATCACATGCAATCCATGTACTATCCTCACTCTAGTACTATCATCATATGTCATTCAATCAATCTAGTACTTGAGACATTGTTGATCTCAACACTAACAGTTTATACCTAATTCACTTGGTATTATCACTGGAGTCTTATAATTGCATGTCATTCACATAATATCATCATTATAATGCTATCATTGCATCAATTAACTCTCGTACAAACACTTTAGTACTATTAGTGCATTTTATTCACTCCAGTACTAACATTGTCGATCTTAGCACTAACATTGCACTCCATTCACTCAAGTTTAACGTCATCAATCTCACATGCTTAACAATTGGCATAACATGCACCAAACCCCAAGTTGATGTGATAGCATCCACCCTCACTCAGGTATAAACATTGTGTAAATGTGGATGAACCTGCACATATAAGATCTACCTAGCAAAGGACATACACATTTTGCAAAAAAAATGAGAAAACATGGAAACAAGAGAGAGAGAATCAAAGAATTGTGTTAATTGAGTGAATGAATGATAATTTACACATGATATACTATGTATAACTCAACTAATGTACACTGGAAGGGTGTTGACGCTTGAATCTATCACGACCAAAACACTAAGCTCACGAGGATACAAATCCCCCTACGTTTTTATAGAGGTGGCACTCCTCTCTGTTTAATGATACTCTTTGGATACTCTTTGTCTTCACGACCAAAGATATTTAGAGTATCACCACAAAATTGTTGTCTAGTTGATGCTGCCACAGGTTAACGGGACTATTTCTTCAGCTGGATAATAATCTCAAATAAATCTTTTCCGAAAGATAATGATATTTTAATCCCTTGGCAAATGAAGATTTAATGGGTAATCCCTCAAGCCTTTTTCCATTAATGACGATATTTTAGGGGCATGCACAACAATTTTTAGCATTAAACAATACTTAATGCATATCGAGAAAAGCAACAAAATGGCAGGGATGGACGAGAGAGAGTTCGAATATAAAAAATTTCATGAACCCTCCAACTCGGGAACCCGTGAACCCGCGGTTGTATAGATGATAAAAAATATACTAAGTGTAGAAGAATGGTCGGTCGGACTCGCATGCAAGAGAAAAGAAATACTTTGGAGCTCGACACCCGCAATAAGGCTAATGGTCAAAATGTAGATCACGGAACTTGGGGTGCAAAGTGAAGGCCACGGAAAATGGATAATGAGGGCTCGAACCTGCGAAACTGAAAAATGTCTAAGTGTTAAAACGGACTCATGAGATAAGAAAGTGGGTGGAAATGACGGCTCACCAACCCGTGAACCTGTGAACTCACGAACATTGAAATATGACTAAGTATAGTAACCAGAAAGGGAGAAAAGAAGGGATAAAAGAAAAAAGGGAATAAGGGGAGGTGTAGAAGAGGGAAAAGAAATGGAGAAAAGAAGTAGGGAAGATAGAATGTGGAAGGAAAGAAAGGAAGCACAAAATTGTCTCAACAACTAGCTCCAACTGTGGGATGATAACCCCCTGTGGGTTGTCAAGAATACCAAAATCTCAAGACCAATTACCTTCTCCATTGGGCTATGGAGTCATCTTCAAAATACAATCTTGCAATTCTTCTTCTTTCATGGAGTTATCTTCAAATTTCAACATCCAGTTAGCAATTGCTTTATTGCGAAAAAAATTGGCTGAAGAAATAAATTATGTACATACATGATCTATTCTTCGCCATATTGAATTATGCCATTAAATTTATCAGTCGATAACCCTTTTTGATATATCCACTTGTTCATCAAATTGTTGCCTTGTCATAAACATTGAATTGAGAACTAACTTATGATCTTGCACCTCATCAGTGCTTCCTGCTAGATCTATCTGAGTCTTCTGAATAATTCTTCTCTTTTCAATATGGTTTCGTTGCATTCTTGGAAAATGTTATTCAAGTTCTTGATATTTTCTTTCCAACGGGCATTCAGATGTTTAATTCGACTTGGAGAAGGAAGATCCTCTTGTCTCCTTTTCAATTATGTCAAGTTTGAGACTTTTATCCCAAATGGTAAAACAACATCTATGCAGAATCCTTCTTCACTGTTTAAATCAACTTGGAGATATTCATGAAATTCATGTGCCCTTAAACCAAAAGAAACAATATTTTTTGATACCTCCCATGCTTCTATTATCAATTAAATTATCTTTTCAATATTTTTATCAACACAACTTCAGATTGTTGTGAGCAAACTAGAAGATCCCTTTAATTTAATATCGGGTGTAGTTGGTTTAACCATTGTTAAAGGACTAGACAGGATTGGAAGAGGCATCAAGGCAGTTTCCAATTCTTTGATCTTATCCTTTAATTTGGCATTTTCAGCCTCTAAACCATCAATAGAGTCATTGACAACATCCCCTGTTGCCCTATGGATTTTGGAAATTTGGGACGGT